>VZTV01064583.1:7032-19967 GCA_013400875.1 Anhinga rufa
CTTCCTTCCTTCCTTCCTTCCTTCCTTCCTTCCTTTCTTCCTTTCTTCCTTTCTTCCTTTCTTTCTTTCTTTCTTTCTTTCTTTCTTTCTTTCTTTCTTTCTTTCTTTCTTTCTTTCTTTCTTTCTCCACTCCTTGCTTTTTGTTGTGGAGTGGGATTTTTTTTGTTTGTTTTTGACTGCCTTTTTTTAACACATTATCCAACCATCAGCTTTTTTAGTAGGGTTTATTCTGAATCCTTTTCCATCCAGGAAGGAGAATATTAGCTGAAAACAAAAGCTTTTTAAGATTCATTACAAGAGTTGGGAGTGGAGGGGGGAATGAAGAACTCATGGTTTTACTTCTTTTTGAAGACCCTGAACCTAAAACATCTATGTTTGAATGAAGTAGGCGGCTTTCATTTAACATGATCCAAATAAGCAGTAGTGGTCATTCATATACTTAATAATCAGTACCTAAACATAAATGAGACTAGAAAATTTGGTTATTTTCTGAATGTTAATTTCTATTAATTTTAACTTTTTCTGTGTTACTTTTAACTGAACAGTGCAAAGAGTCATAGACTTTAGGTGGAAATGAATCGTTTGATTGTCCTTTTATCTATACCTTTCACCACTCTTGGTTTTAATCTCCTTCCCCTTTTTAAATTTTTTCAATTTTCCTTTCTGTTTTGTTAAAAGGAACATAGTGAAAATAGAAATAAATCACTGTTGTATTTCTAAACTATGTTTGGTACCTGCTGCAAGCCTGTGGAACTATAGCAGTTAATGATCAAACATTATCTTTAACATATTAAACTAACATCTTCAGGGAGAGATAGCTAGATCTCTTTGGTTGTTATAGCAGGACAAATTTGTGGTTCCTCCTGAATTGTTAATATTGCAAAATGTGAAGTTTCTCTGGGGTACTGATAATGACATCCAAGTACTGATAATGATAATCTGATCTTAACTAAGAACATGTGATGAGATCAGAGATAGCATCACTTACTTGTGTATCTGTGTAACAGCCAACTTTGCTTGAGGTCTGTGCATTCAGTAAACAGGTATTAGTAGCCTCCCACAAGAAGAGGAGCTTTTTGAAGACTGTGCTTACAAAAAAGAGGTGCCTATAGTAAATGATTTTAGGTTGAAGGAAAAAAAAATATGGTGATAGCTATCACTAGCAGATGCAAGTACTACAATAATCTTAAACTGTAAGCAGTTGTCTACAGATTTACATTTTATCCTAGATTGAGGTTAATCCAGTGTTTAAAGACTACCTGTGTAATGATACTTGCCAATAAACTTTCAAATTAATATAATAAGGAATTAATTTCTGACTTGTTTTTAGTGGCAGAAGCCACAGAATATCATATGTGTGTCCCTCAGCCTGTTGCCAGCCTGCCTGGTACTGAGAGTGAACCTGACTGGTAGGTAACATAGCTGGCTTTGTAATCAAACTAAGCAAAAGAAATCCTGTCCCACATCTAACCATCCTTCTGAGTGTATAAGCACAAGGAGGATATTTCAAGGATGTTTCTTTTTCTTTGCCTTACTTTGTCTCCCAGTCCAGACAACTTACTAGCAGTCCATCAGTAGGAGATTCTCCAGCAGATTTGGGACACCATCACGTGTAAACGAAACAATCAGCCTCATCTGTACTTCCAGGCCAGGTGTGATAGTGGGGCTTAGAGCAACCAAGTGTTTCCTTGTTTGTCTCGGGGACCTGTGCAGCATTGTACCCTCTACCTTTCCATGTGGTATTACCAGTAACCCCTGTTTGAAGCTA
Organism: Anhinga rufa; assembly: GCA_013400875.1. Lineage (NCBI taxonomy): Eukaryota > Metazoa > Chordata > Aves > Suliformes > Anhingidae > Anhinga > Anhinga rufa. Next base: position 8,801 of record VZTV01064583.1, read on the forward strand.
GGATGAGTAAACTGGTGTTATTTAGCCTGATCTCGCTAAGAAATCTGATCACCAGAGTGTTCTGAAACTCAGTGCCACAGGCTCCTACTCCGAAACAGCTGCTTGGTGGAAGGGGAGGAGGACATGGTGGCAAGCAAATGACAGACACAACTGTAGATCAATGTGGTGATTGTATCAATTTCAGATTCTCTACTAACAATAGGTGTCTGATTGGACACCACTGACTTTATTGGGAAGTAGATGGGATATAATACACCTTCCAGTGCATTAGTTGTTTCCGCTGATTGGATGAAGGATAAATTTCACATGGAGGACAGTTTGAGTCCCATCATTCTCACAATTACGTTGAACACCAGCTAAAAGTGTCCTGTTGCTGCTGCACTTTACAGCAGCAAATTAGAAGGATTTTCCTAATGCATTTCCTCGCCGTAGTCTGTGCAGCATCATTCTTCAATAAACTGAGATCTGGGTCAAAACGTCTTACTGTTCTTAATTTCAGTAATTCCATTTAAAGGGTAATCACTTTCTCTAGAAAAGGAAAAGGACAATAGAAAGAATAAACAGAACAGTGGGACTCATGGAAATGGAACAAATAAATTGAATGTTAAGAAGCTTTTATTACAGTAAATCTTGTTTTATTCCAAAAGACAGCAATGTAAAGTATGTAGTGAAAATAGCCATAAAACAAATCATCACCCTCTTAATCCCATAACCCTACCCCACATATGAATTTTAACAGTACTAGATTATCTGGACCACCTCCCTTTGTTTGAACCACTGACCTAACTCTACACAGAAACTAATGGGTGAGATTTTTCATTACTGTTTTGAAGATTCAGCTCTGTAAAATGTTGAAGTCTCTTCTAATGATCCAGTAAAGGAAAAGGATGGCGGGGGGGGAATCCCACAGTTTGCTGAAGAACATGTTATTTGTCTTCCACAGACTTAAAGCTTTGCAAGTTAGCACTGCTGGCTCAGGGCCAGACTGCATAGTAGCTTTTAGAGTCACACCCTAAGACCCCAGTTCATCAAGGTACTTAAGCATTTGTCTGATGTTCAGTATATGAGGAATACAAGTTAAATTGGAGTTTAATTATGTGATTAACTCAATTTATTTAACATTCTGAAGCAGAGTATATAAACAGACCATGTAAATAAAGGGCCGAAGAGTTATTTTCAAGAGTAATTCAATAGCTGTTAAATATTTTCTATATGGTTCATGAATTGTGTGGCCTCCTGTATTTACCTTTTAATTGTTCAAGACTATTGGGATTCTAAAAACAAACAACTGAGAACTAATCTGATCTAAGTTGCTTTCCAAGGAACATTTTTATCATTTATCAAGCTCCCTTTGCTCTGTTAGACTTCACTAAATGACAAGGCTATTTTCAAGCCGTAAACCCCCATGCCCCATGAAGTTATGGCACGCAACCAAAGAAGTCTGGAGGAGAAAATGAAGTCATAATTAACAACAGCTGCTCACGCCTAGCTTTTCCAAATAAGATCCAAAGATTTTTTCTTTCTTTTTATTTTTTTTTCACCAAAATCCAGAATCAACAGAGACCCTAATGATTTATCCTCAGGGTAAAAAGAGGAAGCCTCACACCAGTCTCTGGGGGTCTATTTGTTGTCCAAGCCATGCAGGAACCTCTCATCCCAGTCCATTTGACAGAGGTTTCACTGTTGTTTGCTTCTAATATTCAGTGACCAAAATCAAAGCAAAATGGCAGTTATTTCCTTTATTCACATATTGTTATTAGCTTGGTGCAAGGCTCCGTCATCAAAGCACATGGGGGTGTTCTGTCCTTTAGAGGCTAATATTAAAATATAGAACAGAATGAACATGTTTTATTGGCTTAGCCTTTCCCTGCACTGCTTATAAAAACAGACAGTGCTTTAAAATGTCTCACTAATGCTCATTTTCCTGAGGGTGGAGTTGACCTCAAGTAGTTTACAACTTGGCTGTTAGTTAAGACTAATCAACTTTGACTTTGTTGTTAGAATAGCCTAATCTACAGTTTCATCTTAAAGAAGTCAAAGAAATAGTACATTCAAAAGAAACAATGGAAATAGTGAGGGTTTATATGTTGGCTATATAAGGAGGTCTTTCCTCTGCAGTCCTCATCTCCGTCTTCCTAAAAAACTTTGCGGTTTCACACACTTTTACAATTCTTTTTAACCTGGTCCAGAACTCTTCAACAATGAAAAACACTCTTTGTATCTTGCATGCCTTATCTGCTTGTTTCCAGTTCTTGTGAGTAAGCAATAGAGTTTCATTTTTAAGCAGCCTGAATCATATGAAATAGTTGTTTTTCTTAAAATGATACAGCTTAATGCTTCTAAAGAAAAAGCATTGTGCTAAGGACTAAATTTGCAATACTTTTTAATTGTAACATTAATTCTTGACATACTCTCTCTATGAGGCCTTCCTTAAACATTAACACTTCATAAGGGTAAGCCAAACTTTATTTGTGGAAAACATTATTTTAATTTAAGCCTGAGGAAAGGAGAGTCTTATGTTTTAATTATGCTAAAATTACAAAAGTGACCTTATCATACCACTTTTACAAAGAAATAATTTGCATTAAACAATAACTTTTGAGTAAACAAATGTCTTTAGTAGCAAAAATAACATAGGCTGAGTTTGTTATAATAGCCATGAAAGTGGTCTTAATGCAACGTTCGGCTTAAATATATCAATTAGATCAATACATTAAGCACTACTTTAACTTAAGTAAAAGTTAAATAATTCAATTTTAGAGAAATAATTGCAGCAAAGTCTAAATTACTCTCCTTAAAACTTTGTTTTATTTGCATTTGCATCTTTACAATTAACATAAAGTGAAAAACTGTTTAGGAATTTATTGCCATGACATTAGTATTCCAAATTAATTCTTTTTCTTTTGTAGCAGTGGAAACAAAAAAAAATGAAACTTCTAAAGTTCTGTGTTTATATTTGGGTCCCACAAAGACTTGGGGACAAACTGACAAGCATTATAAAATACAAACAAAATATTCATGGATCTTGAAACTGCCATAAATAATGTCACATTTTATTAAGGTAGCATTAAATAGTACTAAAATAGTATTAAAATAATTTTATTAAAGCTATTTTATGAAGTCTTGGGTTGGATTAAAGCCACAAACTGTATAGACTGTGAATGAAGCTGCACCAATATGGTTTAGCAAACCTCCCCCACGGAATGTATCACGTTTGCAAGCTTTACTGTCTGATGAACACTACCACAATACTCACAAAACAACACAGGAGAAGTCAGCTATAATTTCAGCCTCACAGTGGCCTGATCACTGTCCTCAAACTTGTTGACTTGTGCATCTGCCTTTCATCCAACCAACTCTCCCTGCACACGCGCTGATGCTCAAAACCTTCCCCTTTTCTGCCCAGCTGCTGCAGCTACTGCACTTAGTCTCCCTGGGATCTCTATCTCTACTCATCTGAGGTTAAGTGCATACTTTAATGTCTTTGTGCATATTTGTGAAGTAGAAGCATATACCTTCTGACCCTAAAGAAAGGGGAGCAAAGGTAATGCCAGCAGTGGGGCAAGAGGTGTGTACAATCGGGCAAATATGCTCGTCACACTGGCTGCTACTCTGCCATTAACAGGGAGCTAAAAGAGGTTTGGGAAGGAGGGGCTCACCGTAGCCCTCATTCCCCCTAGGTAGCTCTGATGCTGCAGTGACATTATTGTGATTCAGTGCACAGGGGCACTGACTCTCTGTGCTGCTCTGAACTACTGCTAACCTCAGCCTGACTGAGAGAGGTGGTCTCTTTGCTCTCTTTGAGGCAGGCAGACCTAAGTGAGCTTCAGTTTGTTGTGTAGACTTGAGAAAATACTCTGGCTTAGCCTATTCTCTCAAGAGGAAATTCAGTCTGATTCACCTGAGGAGTATCAAGTAAATCCTAATACTTTGACTTATGGCATAAATGGGATTTCAGTGTACAGCACAAGATGCTTGCTAATGCTTTTGCATAAATCTGCATTGCATTTTTTGCTGTAAGGCATTCCCTGCAATGTTTTTGATCGATGCATGTTATTCCTTACTATCTTTGCCTACTTGGAGGGTGACATGTAGGTATGTTCAAACCTATCTAATTTAACACTCTTGTGGTTTAATTTTTCACTTTGTCTTAATGTCTGCCTTCGTTTTTTCTTGACAGTGTGCCTGCAGGAAATATTTTCCTGTTGCATTCATTTTGACATCCCCAGCAATCTGTTATACTAACTGTCAGCAGCTGTTACTACTCATGAATTTTTTTTTCTCATCACTGTTCTTCAAGTAGTCTTTTCTGCTTGTAACACATTTCTCAGCAAGTATGATCAGACCTTCAGTAAAAGAAGGTGCAATGCCTGCTCTCCAAAGCCAAATTTTTCTCATTTAAACAACTGAAACTGTGGATCTGTTGAATTTTATGGAGTTCTTTCTTTGTTTTTTGTTTGTTTGTTTGCTTTGCTTTTGGTTTCTTGTTTGTTTGGTTTTTTTTGTTTTTTAAGTAGAACAAAGCAGAACTTACACTGCAGTAAATGCAATAATAAAGCATATTGCATGGGAAAGTATCTCTTCCTGCACTCTTTCAGCCTCCTATTTAAAGAGTTGTAACTGTGTTTTACAGAAAGGCACTAACCACCTCCTTAGTAAGGACATGCAGGCTTTACAAAGAGGAGATATTGTTGTTGTTCCAATTGCTTGAGAAGTTTAGAGGCAACATCAATGATCAGTGGAAACAAAGTTTCCCATCCAAATGAACAGACATAATTGCCCCTTACTGAAATTCAGGGAGACTGAGTAGCACCATGGACATCTCAGTCAGGTATTGCAAGGCTTAAAAAAAAAAAAAAGTATTGTGATATGATTCAAGGGAACAGATTCAGGGAATGTACCTTTGAAAGCCAAATGTGACTTGTTGCATTTGAGATTCCCTTTTTTCTCTTTCAAAGAAGAAAGTACTGTTGATAGGTAGCTTATGCTCCTACTGGATTTTTAGGTGCTTTGTTCTAAATTTCCACTGCAGAATGAGACATATAAGCTATCTTCTTATATCTGGGCATTTCAGTCTGCCTAGGCACCAAAGTGAGAAGTCTGGATATAACCCCAGTCTTAACTATTGAAGATGCTCCACCTTTCTGAATACTGTATTTCAGGGGAAAAAAAAAAAAAAAAAGCTGCTTTTCTGAGATAGACTCTAGCCTGGAACTGCATTGCAGAGAGGAAGCTAGAACTGTTTGCGTATGGTTAATTTGCAAGTGGTATAGAAGAAGAGTTACAGAATCCTATTTGCTAAATATACCTTCAAGTTTGCTGAATAGACTAAAGCTGTTTCTGCAACTATGCTAACTTTCTGCTGAATATGTGAAAAGGGTTCCTGCTCCTTAGTCCTGAATCAAAGTCAGAGAAATGAGGCTTACTGTCTGCCAACTGCATAGAATAGTTTTTCAGTTTACTACTTTAATGTGGCCAGCTGCCAGTCAGCCACCAAATTTTGCTTGCTATTTTAACATTAACATTATTTTAACAAAGCACTCATAACAGAAACAATTGTGATATGTGACAGTGAAGAAATCTTTTAGAGGCTGTCTCCCAAAATAGTTTTGTATAACAAGAGATTACTTTCTTCCAAAATTTCAGTATTTACTGAGCTCTTAATGCTTCACAGAGAAGCTCCTAGTGAGTCTTAATCTGGTAGCTTCATAGAATACTGTGACTTGGAAAAAAAAGTTATGATGTGCCATCTGCAACACCTGGCGGGGCAAAAATTTATTTCAGAGTCTTGGTAGTTTTGCTGTTTTGAAAGGCACTGGTTGCTGATTGTGGAACAAGCATTCCACTTCCATTATTTTTTTCATATCAGCTCTGGAAGATAACAATAAATTAAAATCTACAAATATTTTTTCTCTTAACCCATTTAAACACATGAGGCCATCTGCAGTTTGTAGTTTTTAAATGATCATTTACCACTGTACTAATAAGAAAAAATAGACTGTAACCCTCTCCTGAACTTTTAAATGAAGTTGCCATTAAACTTAACTTAAATAAACTTAGCTTAAACTAAACTTGAATACTCCTCAAACTGCAGTCACAGTCGACAGAAAAAAATTATTATTGTGACTAGAATAAAAAGGAGATAATACCAACAACTCACATGTATTTATCTATAAAAGTACCTTGAAGATAAATTTTTAGAAAGAATCTTGCATACATCTTATAAAACCCCAAAATAGTCACATAAAATTCCTATCTGACAGGAAGACCCGATAGTCTGTTCTCTGTTTTTGCATTTTATAATTAGGTTTTTTCATCCAAGGATATGAATTACACTTGGGGACAGTGTAAGGATTGCACAGAAAGCAGCCATTGCTGTGAGAACAATGTTTTCCTTTGCCCATGAAAAAGAATCACAACTCACAACTGTGCATGCAGGTTATGGTCTAGTCCACACTAGTGGCAGAAATACCAATATACTCTTGAATATTGTCTATTTAAAATGTTTAATTCCTTTTTGTTGTAAATGTAACTGGAAGTTGACAATGGTCCTCAGTCCCAGTATAAGTGACCTGCATTATATTATTTGTGTTAGAGTCAAGTGTGCTAGGGTACAGCTGTATGGGCTACTGTCCTCTGAGGCCTTCTTGGAGACAAGATGGGTATCTCTTGAGCCTAAACTACTGAGCAAATTTTTAAAGAAATAAATATTGTATGTGCCAAAAGTGCTTTTTGTAGGCAAGTTTATTTATCCATTGGTTGGGGAAACCCACCCTGAGGGTGAATAGGAGGAATAGCCATGTGAGACCACTGTAGCAGGTCCAGGAACAGAAAACAGTCCCAAGCCTGTATTTGGTGATGAACTTTGTAAAGTGGTCAGTTAAAATGCTCAGTGAGCACAGAATTGGGCTTTAGCTTAGAAATATTTGTAAAAGTAGTCTGTTCCAGGGCTGCACAGTTCTCTCTGTTGAACATTTACAGACAGCCTATCTCTTTCTTGTGAAAAATGGTAAAATTAAACAGGTAGAAACCTGTTTAAAAGAACCCACAAGGATGTTGTTAGGGTAGCAAAGGAGAAAATCTTACTGATTAAATTCTGATCACAGTGGACTTGGAGAGGTTTTTAAACTGATTTCATTAAGTTTTAGGATTTCTCAGTGTCCACAGATCAGACTCAAGATTACAGGGAGAGAGTATGAGGGCTTTGAGCCAAGTGACTTTGTGTTGCTCTGTGGTGGTGATACAGCATCACAGAACAGCAGTGAAACTACTAAACGTCAAAGGTATTAAAAAAGTAACTATAGCATATCCTTTCATAAACTTGTTTTACTATTTGAATTCTTAAGCAAGCCACTGCACACACTAATTAAATTTACTTAAAGATATATAACAAGTTCTCTACATGAACATGGAAGATCTTACTGGTACTGAGCTCTTCAAGACTTGTGGGCACATCATCTTTGAGGCATCGTATTCTAGAAAGAACTTCACACTCAAATAGAAAATATGCATGTTTTCTTAAATAGAAAATATGCATATGTATATAGCTTGGAGAGCTACCAAGATGCTCAGGGGACTGGAGCATCTCCCTTATGAGGAAAGGCTGAGAGACCTGGGTTTGTTCAGCCTGGAGAAGTGAAGACTGAGGGGGGACCTTATCAATGCTTATAAATAATTGAAGGGTGGGTGTCAAGAGGATGGGGCCGGACTCTTTTCAGTGGTGTCCAATGAAAAGACAAGTGACAATGTGCACAAGTTGGAACACAGGAAGTATTAACCATATTTAAATGGTTAAATATGAGAAAATAATACTTTCCTGTGCGGGTGCCAGAGCAGTGGCCCAGGCTGCCCAGAGAGGCTGTGGAGTCTCCTTCCCTGGAGACATTCAAACCCCGCCTGGACGCGGCCCTGTGCCCCCTGCTCTAGGTGTGCCTGCTCACGCAGGGGGGTTGGACAAGATGATCTCTGGAGGTCCCTTCCAACCCCTACCGTTCTGTGATTCTGTGATTCTGTAATTCTATATTGTTTGCTTATTGTCAAGGTACACATAATCTTGTAATCAAGTTTTTTTATGCAGGAAGGGGTGTGGGTGTGGACAGACAAATTATCACCAGTGATACAAAAGTTGCTGTTTGATGTTCTTCAAAAAAGTGAAAGCAAATATTTGACCTTCCTTTTACAGAAAACTTGAAAATTAAAAACTGATGACTGACACATCTGTCACCTTGCATCACTGCCTCTTCTCTCTAGGTGAACACTCTGGCTGTCATCCTCAGGCTTTCACCTGTCACAGGTAGAATTTCAGTTCTTCCAACTTATAGAGAAGAATCTGTGTACAACAACCCACTTACGCTAAGTGTTTCTTTCTGTACCTACTGTAGAGATGTATTTTTTTTCCTACTTAGAGAGCTGCGTCAGTGCTATAAACTGGCCAACAAACTCGCCTAAAACAAATGAAAACAATAATTGGGAAAATTAAATTTAACATTAATTGTGGTCCACAGAATGATGAGACAAATGGAAAGTCTGGATAGGGATTAATAACAATCTTCAGTGTAAGATGTAAAGGGCATCCAATTAGTTTAACAGAAGGTAGGCTCAGAACAAATTATCATGTTTTTTCATGCAGTGTATTGGGGCTTCTTGCTTACAGCTGTTATGGATGCTAAAATTCTGCGTAGTTTCAGAGGAATGTAGGAGGGGTGATGGACAAGCAACAGAAGATAACGCTGTGGAAGGGTTATAACATCTGACCCTATCCATAAGCCACTTGTGTTTGAAAGATGCTTAGGCAAAATATCTGTCGTGGTTTAGCCCGGATCAACAACTAAGCACCACACAGCCGCTCGCTCACTCCCCCCTGGTGGGATGGGGGAGAGAATCGGAAGAGTAAAAGTGAGGAAACTCATGGGTTGAGATAAAGACAGTTTAATAGGGAAAGAAAGAGCCGCGCACGCAAGCAAAGCAAAACAAGGAATTCATTCACTGCTCCCCATGGGCAGGCAGGTGTTCAGCCATCTCCAGGAAAGCAGGGCTCCATCACGCGTAACGGTTACTTGGGAAGACAAACGCCATCACTCCCAATGTCCCCCACTTCCTTCTTCTTCCCCCCAGCTTTATATACCAAGCGTGACATCATATGGTATGGAATATCCCTTGGGTCAGTTGGGGTCAGCTGTCCCGGCTGTGTCCCCTCCCAGGTTCCCGTGCACCCGGCACAGCATGGGGAGCTGAAAAAGTCCTTGACTAGCGTAAGCGCTACTGAGCAACAACCAAAACATCTCCGCATTATCACCACTGCTTCAGCACAAATCCAAAACACAGCCCCATACTAGCTACTGCGAAGAAACTTAACTCTATCCCAGCTGAAACCATGACAATATCATATATATTTACACTCTTACATTCTTTCCTAGGTATCCCTAGGCAAAGGCTACTGGTTTAGATGGTTCCTTGGACTAAAAATACACACTATTGTCATGTTTTAGAATGTCTCCATTATGATTAGGAAAATGCAAGTTAAGATTTACCTTATCATGTATGTAAAGCATAAGCAGCTAGGCCTTTTAAAAAACAAACAACCAAACGTCCTGCATCCACGATAATGCCAAAGATTCCCTCATCACAACCAACTTTGGTAGAAATGAGATAATTCTTTTCTTATATGCACTTCATTTTTATGCCATATTATTTTTCTAGAAGGAAAATAATATTGGCTAGTTTTTATACAAGGTTCTTCTTTCTTTGTGGGAAAGAAGGGCTAGGGCTTGGAGTTTTCCTTGAAAGGATGCAGTGCTACCTCCCTGGTACCTATTACTTCATAAATTGAGTAGTTTTCCTCTGATTCATATGGAACTGAAATTCCTTCAAGGAGTGGTCTAATCCACATTAGATATTCCCTTAGTTCAGTATAAAGAATCAGCAGGTACTATTAGATGCCAGTTATACACTCAGAGTCCAGCACAAGAAGCTATCTTCTCTGGTCGCACGTGGTGGTGCAAATAACATAGCTGAGCCCAGAATGCCCAGCACGGAAGTAAAGAGGTTGGCACAAGAGGTACTGTCTCCGTGCACAGGGTCAATCAGCAGGTCAGGAGGCATTTAAAGTGAACAATCCCCCTCCCCTTTCCCCCTATCTCTAAACTTTAAAATAAGGTACTGTAGTTATATAGGCAAGCATTGTAGAGCTAGAAAAAAAGCAGGCAAGAACATTTGCATTCCAGTGAGGGCTCTCAGTTAATCAGGTGGACAGGTAGGCATTACAGCATTTGGTACAGCTTAGATAACTGCTTAGGCATATGTTCTCTGTGCTGTGTTGCTGCAAGGTTTGGAATCAGAATCTTCTACATATGTTTAGGGAAATTTTTTTTTTGTTGTATGTGGTTCTCCTTCCATAAGATAGTTAAGTAATTTGATTGGAAAAATTTTCAGTTTAGGTTTACACTCTAACTTCTTAAAACTGAAGAAATAAAGAGACCCTGGACAACATTTAGTAGCATTCATACTTATGCTTAAGTCATAGAATTATTCCTAATATAGAAACACAATATAGCTATATGCCAAGTCTTACAATTATGCGTGCATGTTTTCAATGGGTTTGCCTCCGGAGAATGTTAAATTTTCATGATTAACCAGCAAAGAACAGTACTGTTGCTTTAAGAAGAAATACCAAATATATCCTCCAGGACACCTTATTTATGAAGCAAAAGGATCCTCAGCAGTAGCCTGATACATCTGATACATTTCAGAGAGGAAATGAGAGCTGCATACTGTTAAACAAGAACAAGCCCCTTCTTCAAGCCCCACTCTCCCAGAAACCCTGGCCCCTCACACCCTACTTGTGCAAACTGTTGTAGAGCAGGTTTCTGCTTTGTCCTCCTGGCCAGTCCTGGTGACAGTGGGCCCTTTCTGTGTCCTATAAGACACTGGACAGTCCTCTTGCACCTGATCCACAGGAGGAGGCCATTGCCCTGGAAAATAATTTCTCTGGGTAGCCTTTTGTTTATGTAAAAAGCTCTAACAGAAGAACAGCTCTTTGGCACAGAAAGATTTCTATGTTTTCTGTGTCTGGATATCCACTATACAAGATATGAGAAAGCAGCAGCAGAAGCTCATCATGATCTCGGATGATACCAAATATAAATCGAACAGTTTTAAATATTTCTGA
>VZTV01064584.1:0-10065 GCA_013400875.1 Anhinga rufa
TCAGATCTAATTTAGTAAGTTCAGTATCTAATATGCTATTTTATAATTTCTCAGATGTTCTGTAGCTAAACTGCATTCGGACAGAGTGGTTTTTGCTAATGCCCTCTCTTAACTGAAGTTACTACGTCAATGCAAATGATCTTCATTTTACATTTAAACTATTAATTGCAAACAGTGAAGCAGGACCTAGCAGGACCTGTTACTAGACAAGCAACTTCAGGTATCTATTTGCAATAAAGGATGAGCAGAAGCAGCTCATCTTTCCAAAACACATTCAGACACCTTGTGCTGTGTCAGTGCTGCTAAAATAAGACAGAAGAGTAGAGAATTTACACAACCTATCATCTGTTTTCTCCAGATAAAGTGTAAATGTTCCTTTTCATGTCTACTCTGGAATAAATGAGCTTCTACCAATTCCATGGGAAATTATTCTACAAGGTATTAATTTTGGAAGTCCTAGAGTTCCTTTCTGTCAGAGTTCCTTCCACCCACAACCAGAAACAACTGTTTTTTAAATTTGAAGTCACATTCTGCAAAATTTGCACCAAGAGACAGCTGAGGAGAAAAATAATGAATGTATTTTATCTCCTTGTATTCCTTTGTGGATCTGGCTCTTACTTCAGAAATTGCCTTCAGTTAAACCAGCAAGCATCTTGGGGGAAATAAGATCTGGGTAATAAGATCCTGCATCTCATAAATAAAACTGGGAGAATCCAGTTCCCTATTTGCATCCATGCGTCTTTCTTCCCTATACAATCCAAATATTGGTATAAGCCTATATGAGCAGGCAATAAGTACTTGGGAACATTAAAACACTTTTATTTTTCTTGCTAAGCAAGGCCATACGGACTCCAGAGCAAGGGGGGCTTAGGCTTTGTTGCACAATCATCTTATTTAAAGCTTGACAGAAATTAAGGTAGAGGTTAGTCAATGAATGATAATATGATCCTGAATAGTACAGTCAGCACATCTAGGGTTTGCTTCTTATTGTTTCCATATCATCTTTCACAGCTTGTGGACAACAGTCTCATACGTTGCAAATACCTCTGCTAGCATGACTGGGAAGCAAGAAAGTGACCAACTACCCTCCAGTGGCTGAAGATTCAACACACAGAAGGGACAAACTGGGGCAGTCTCTAATTGCCACACAGTGTTTCAGTCTGGTATATGCTGAAGTATACATGAATATATGAAGTTTATACTTCAGCCTGTTTTTTTTCCCTGGTGGTCTTGCTGCCCTCTCATTAATATCTATTCTGCAGTCAGACATTGTGCAATACTTCTGTACTGAATAAATTTCACTTGCCCTCTCTTTCAATTAGCAGCTGATGCTGTAAAATACACTATTTTTCAAAACTATTTGGCCTTGTTATCTTGCAGCTTTTTTCTTTAAAAACAGCTCTCCTCTACAATTTTTACCTGCACCTGCAACCTCCTGCAAATGATAACTTTTCTTCATTACCAGGCAAATAAATTTAGGCATTAATCCCAAAGGAAGGACCATAAAATTGGTTTTGGCCTGCCTTTAGATTTCCTTGCTATTTACCTCAGCTAAATCCATGAACCAATCTCCAGCTTTGCAGCTTTGCTTCCTGAACTCATGTATTAATGATATGTCAAAATCTAAAGCTCCCTGAAGAAAAGAGGTTGCCATGGGATACTGAGCGCTTAGGAGCAAAGTGTAGAAAGACGTATCCTGCTAAGAAAGGCTCCAAAGACCTTGCTGTGTCAGCCAGTATTGCTTTCTATCTCTTTAGAAGAAACAAAATCACTGCTCTGGGAGTCACTGGGCATCTGTCAGCCCTGATTGCTCCATCATACTGACCATTTCAATAGGACTATAGGAATCCTTTAGGGGAAAAGAAACTCTTCCGATTCTGCAAAAGCTTTGACTTTGCTGCCTGGTATCAGGGCTGCTCTCCTGCAACATATGTAGACAAATAATTTTTCTTCAGCAATACCTGTCTGTCATTGTCCTCTTCCCTCCTAGCTTTTTAAATGTCTCCAAACCCATATACAAAGAAGTCACATGCTACAGATTAGTGATGCTTATGAGGGAAGACAGGAGAATAAATTGTGAATGCTTTAGGTGGGGTTAGTGAGCCAGATGGACATAATTTCTTCAGAAGTAAAGCTGACTTTTGAAAAAGACAAGAGGAAAAGAAGAGGTGAAGACTAGAAGACATGACTGCTGAAGGACAGTTTCCAAGAGAGAGCACAGCTTCTCCCAGAAGTGTGTCCTTGGTGAGATAAAGAGAAGTCTGAATTGCCTGAAAGGTTAACAAGAGAGAAGGCATTTGTGACAAGTTCCTTGTGCATCAACAAGCTTGGTCACTGATGTACTTAGAAGCATTTATATATTCCCACAGTGAAGTAGTGACACTAAAATGTTTAAAATTTCTTTTTCTTTTCTGCACATAAATTGCTGCCATAGAGCTATACTACATACACAGAAGTGGCTTCTGACACAGTCTTTAGCAACAGACAAGTTTACAGAAATTCAGTTCTGCCTGCAATGATTCACAGAAGAGAAGAAAGGCTAAATTTGAGTAAAAATGTGCACCTTTTTTTCCCATCTCTTGTAGCAAAGTTACTCTTTGTAAGGGTAGCTGTAAAGATTTGATTGCAAACATTGTGCATAGCAATTTGTTTCAGAAAGCTACCTAAGAACACAATCTTCAACTGCTAAAAACCAATTATATATTTGCATGTCTCATATGTTTCTAATTAATTTCTTTGAAGGAGAACATAACAAAATTTTGCCTTTGGATCAGCAATGATGTTCAGTTGAAACATAGGTGATATTGATGTCTTCCATGCAAAGCTACCTAAAGATACAGTTGTCTACAGATATCTAAACATACAGCTAACAGACAGGCTCTGGTCTACTTCTTTTGCAGTCAGTTGTACAGATAGAAGTGAGGCAAAATGACGTGCAGGGGATAGCGTGCTCTCCAAGAGCAAGTGTAATGTGTCTGCTTCACTGGTCAGTGACTGGTGGAGGTAAGAGAAGTTCCCCTATCATAATGGTTTCCAGTTGAAGACCATGCTGGGTTTTGTCAGCAGGACCTATTCTATACCATGAGCATCCAATGTTAAAAAGAAACAAGAAACCCAATACAAATTTTAGCTCTACAGGACAGATGACAGTTCATGGCAGAACAAAAAATGTGGTATTATTTACCTCCAACAGGAGATACAAGAAAGTATACAAGACAGTGAGACAACTTCTAAAATATTGTGTTCCTGTTTCTGAAAAACCTGTACCGCAAAAAAATACAGAAAATTTAGAGAAAAGAAGAACAAAAATGAAGACTGGGGATACAGTGGAGCCACTGCTGAATGAGGCGGGAGCCCTGGTGATGCAGGATGCAGAGAAGGCAGAGTTACTGAATGCCTTCTTTGCTTCTGTCTTCACTGCTAAGGCTGGCCCTCAGGCATCCCAGCACCCAGAGGAGTAAGAGAGAATCTGGAGAAAGAAAGACTTCCCTTTGGTTGAGGAGGACTGGGTCAGAGATCACCTAGGCAACCTGGATCCTTGGAAATCCATGGGCCCCGATGGGATGCACCCATGAGTGCTGAAGGAGCTGTCAGAAGTTCTTGCTGAGCCACTCTCCATCATCTTTGAAAGCTTGTGGGGGACAGGAGAGGTGCCTGAAGACTGGAGGAAAGCAAATGTCACTTCAATCTTCAAAAAGGGCAAGAAGAAGGACCTGAGAAACTACAGGCCAGTCAGCCTCACCTCCATCCCCGGAAAGGTGCTGGAGCGGTTCATCCTGGGGATCATCTCCAGGCATGTAGAGGAAAAGAAGGTTATCAGAAGCAGTCAACATGGATTCACCAAAGGAAGATCATGCTTGACCAACCAGCCTTCTATGATGGGGTGTCTGGCTGGGTAGATGAAGGGAGAGCAGTGGATGTTGTTTACCTTGACTTCAGCAAGGCTTCTGACACTGCCTCCCATAGCATCCTTATAGCCAATCTAAGGAAGTGTGGGTTAGATGAGTGGACAGTGAGGCGGATTGAGAAGTAGCTCATCAGCAGAACTCAGAGTCATCATCAATGGCACAGAGTCTGGTTGAAGGCCCGTAACTAGTGGTGTCCCCCAAGGGTCTGTACTGGGTCCAGTCCTATCCAATATATTCATCAATGACCTGATGAAGGGATGCAGTGTAATCTCAGCAAGTTTGCTGATGATACCAAACTGGGAGGAGTGGCTGATACACCTGAAGGCTGTGCTGCCATCCCGCGAGACCTGGGCAGGCTGGAGAGGTGGGCCAAGGGGAACCTCATGAAATTCAACAAAAGCAAGTGCAAGGTCCTGCACCTGGGGAGGAACAACCCCAGGCACCAGTACAGGCTGGGGGCTGACCTGCTGGAANAGGATGATCAGGGGACTGGAGCATCTCTCTTATGAGGAAAGGCTGAGAGACCTGGGTTTGTTCAGCCTGGAGAAGAGAAGACTGAGGGGGGATCTGGTCTACGCTTATAAATATCTAAAGGGTGTGTATCAAGAGGATGGGGCTGGACTTTTTCAGTGGTGCCCAGTGACAGGACAAGGGGCAATGGGCACAAGTTGGAACACAGGAAGTTCCACTTTAATATGAGGAAAAACTTCTTTCCTGTGAGGGTGAGAGAGCAGTGGCACAGGCTGCCCAGAGAGGTTGTGGAGTCTCCTTCCCTGGAGACATTCAATACCCGCCTGGACGCGGTCCTGTGCCCCCTGCTCTAGGTGTGCCTGCTCATGCAGGGGGGTTGGACGGGATGATCTCTTGAGGTCCCTTCCAACCCCTACCGTTCTGTGATTCTGTGAAATTACTAGAGAACAGGACATTTTGATTTATGGGTAAAGATCAAAAGATTAATGCCTTGTTAAATTAAGGCTATGGTGAAAGGGCATATGAAAATCAGCCTGAAGTATTGGAATGTCATAAGCAATGAAATGGAAGAGAAATTACATTCACTTAATGGACAAAAATTAGTAATATCTCAATGATCATAACAAAAAGCAAATTTGGGGTAATAGATAAGGAAACATCTCCCAGCAATGCATTTTACTGCACTGCACAGGTTTTCCTCAGAAAATGTTAAGGCTCACAGCTCTTAACATAAATGCACGTGCTAACTCATCAAGTTACCTACATGAGCAAAAGAACAGTGTGAGAGAGCTCTCTGTGCCAGCTTTCTCCTGTGAACTTGTAAGACTGAATTAAAAACTAAGAAATAAAAAATGTCCTGAGTTCAGAACAACAAATGAGAGCTAAAAATTACCATTCTTTGTTCTATTTATACTTTTTCACCTACTAGAAAGCTTCAAATCTCTTTAAAAAAAACAAGACAGAATAAAACAATAATACAAAATTGCCTTTGGTGAAACATTTCTCCTTGAAAGATATTTTTAGTTCAACAGTATTTTAAGGGTAAGAAATCTCTTACAAATTGCAGAATCTTTCAAACCAGAATTTTTTGTTTTGAAAGCAACCACAGTGGTTTTATGTCCACTGTATTTCTTAATAAATATGAAATCCTCATTAAATTTTGACTGTATTATCCTTAATCTCCAGACTAATTTCTTTTTAAATTTAAAAAAATAAAAAAACCCAGCAAAACAAACAGGAGATAAAAATTATTGAAAGAAGCAAAAAAATTATTCAAGTTGCAACTAGTACCCAGCTCAGATTATATGCTCTTGAAAACGTCATCCTCCCTGGCATGAGTGGAAGCACAATGACACTGTGGATTCAGATTGGACTGATGGCCCAGATAACCTGCACAGTTAACTGCAACATCAATTCCCACCCATAGACCAGGACAAAACCCAAACAATGAATAGTGCATTTAGGCAGACAACAGCCTTTGATCATTGATGGAGAATAAACTGCACCCTCATATCTTTAAATTTCACTTTCTGATGGAAAGCATCACTTACAGGTATAAGTCAGAGCTCTTGGGGGTGGGGTTTTGAAAACTCCTATTGTAAGTCAGTGGCAAAGCTTCCAGTGACTTCTGTGAAATGTTAGATGAGCCCTTCTGAAAAAAATGTGTCAGCAGTCTGAGGGACTGAACAGTTAAACTGTTATGAGGCACCGCACCATGGTCAATTACTCAGAGTGGTAAAATGGCATCTGTAAATCTACAGTTCACTTTGAGAAGTAGCATATATTTGGGCCATGTGATGCTAGCCAACTAACTTAGATAACTAGTTTTCCTAGGCTTCTTCCATAGCCAAGTAAGAGTGATATGAAGCACTTGGCTAACTCCTATTGCTCTCACATTTAGCAAAATTCAGGTTGAAATTCAACATATTCAGGCACATTCCTGGTTCTCTTCTGCTTCCACCTAACAGGGCTGCTGGGGCTGGGATTTAATTCCCCTAACCACAGACAGCTGTAGTGTTGAAGTATACCTCTGAAACATTCTTCAGCTCCCTTACAGAGGGGAGGGAGCAATGCAGCAGAGAACTATCTAGATCACCATTTATTTACTCAAATGCAGACATGTTCAACTACAAGCAGCCCTTTCGAATACAAATCCCACCCTTTGAGCCTGCACTGAACAGAAACACCATTGTTTATTTTAATGCAACCTGTGTTAAACTCAGAAAGTCAGAGCAGCTGCAGTTTTAATTGCTGGCTATAGGGTTGCAGTCAGCTTGCCAGTTTACAACATATTCAGGCTTGACTTCCAGTGGATATAGGGAATCATTGCTATTTTGTATTGAAAGAAATAACCCAGGATGGCCATTAAACCTCTTTAAAACCCCAACTTCAAACAATTATTGAACCTCATCAAAGTCAGCTTTGTACCTCAGCTCAAGGATGACCTCAAATTGCCTTCTGACAAAGCTAAAACTTCCTTACTTTTGCCTCTACTGTCATGGTAGAGCAACACCACTGCCATCTCAATGTATTTAATGCAGTGTAAAGACACCCCTTCTTTGCAGTGAAGACATGGCCTGAGGCTGCTGCTTCTCCTTTCCCTGTGTGTTGGAGCATGGATGTCTTTTGAACTTCATGAAGTCAGGAGGTTCCCCTGGGTATTATCATGCTTATTTTAGAAAAGACCTATTGTACTGGAGACCAAGATAATTTCTGAGGCTATTTTAAAACTGCTCTTTGAAACTGTTTATTGTTCTACCCTTCAATATTAGGGACATCAGAGGAAAAGTGATTAAAGACCTGTTTCCCCCAGCAGAGACACTATTTTTATTCATTTTGATGCCCTATTTGGCTATTTATTGACCTTATTATTCCTTTTGATGGTTGCCAGGGAGAAGGAGATTAAAACTCAATGTGAAGCACTGCTCATCCTAGGGTATAATTTTTCTGGTATTTAAA
This sequence comes from Anhinga rufa, assembly GCA_013400875.1. Classification (NCBI taxonomy): domain Eukaryota; kingdom Metazoa; phylum Chordata; class Aves; order Suliformes; family Anhingidae; genus Anhinga; species Anhinga rufa. The sequence goes on from VZTV01064584.1 coordinate 7,338, forward strand.
ATAATATATGCTAGATAATAGATAAAAACTACTGTGTTGAGCTTAAAAGGGGATGTTGTTGTGCCATATTTAGTTTTATTTTTTCCTAGTCTTCAGAAAATGTTTCCTAAGGGATACACAGGGAGAGGACAGATGTGATAAATACAAACAGATTTCCTCTGTGAATGTAAGAGGAGAAACATAAGCCCCAGAACAACTGATTCAGAAGGACAGAGCTTTCTGATTTCCTCCACGGAACAAAGAGAAAGTTCCTCTCTAGACAGAACTAATTTACTTCAATTATGATTTTGCACAATCTGAAGTACATGCTGTCATGCATTATTTGGAGCATATGCTGTAATTCTGTGAATAAAAATAATTTCTTAATATGGCTGTACTAGTGATACAACTATCAAAAATGGGCAAATATCCCTTACTAAGTGGCCAACTACATTGGCAGGCAAAACTCAGGGCGTCTCTTGGAAAAAGCAGAAATACAGCCAGCAATCGTGTTTTGCTCTGAGCCTCTAGTTTCTTCCAGAGACTTTGATTTCTTTGGGAATGTTGGTTGTTTGGGAAGGTTGGTCCTTCCAAATGTGATCAGCAGTGAAGCGACAGATTCTGGGCTAGACCACATGAGGGATCAGCTTCACTGACAAAGCTCACTTCGTGAAACGGAAACGGGTAGTTGTATGCAGGAGATGGACTTCCATACAGGTGCTGCTAATCTGGAGTCCATGTCCAGAGGAGGAGGAACAATTCACCCACTTCTGAGCCTGCCTGGACCAGAGGAAGGAAACTTTGGTGGGGGAGAACTGTTCTGTGCAGAAGAGCTGCACAGCTAAAACCAGGGCTGTAGGAATGGCTGTGCCACCCATAATGCATCACTTGGCTTGTGTTATTTTTCATTTTAGGTAAAACCAAGAGGTAACAAGTTTTACCAAGTAGGAAGAAAAAACTCTTTCAAGCTGACTGACAGATTTTTAAAGCTCCTAAAACCTGGGAATGAATAGAGACTTGTGAGTTTGGACAAAGCATTCATGTTCTTTTAAAAACAATATCTGAAATGGGGTAGCTGATTCCTGTTGCTGACACCTGTCAGGAAGAATTCAGAGAGGAATTTCTCTGCTGTATTAAAAGAGAAAACATGTCCATGGTCACAGCCTCTTCTTACTTCCTCGGGCTCAATTTCTACAGCTGACTGCCTTTGGGCATATGCCTGTGTGCTGCTCACATAGTTTTAACAGGGTCCCATGAGGAGGAGAACTTGGAATGAGCACGGTTTGATTCCCAGACCTACCAAAGGGTATCTTGTGAGCCCTGGAGCATCTCATTTCATCTGCACAGTTCACCTCTTCATTCAAAAATGAATATAGCAACACTTACCTATTCTACTGTATACTATAAAAAAGAAAAGTATTAACGTACCTGCATCACTCAAATGCTACACATTGCACAGAAACGTCCCTAAATATTCACAGTGAACAACAGTTTGTCAGATCAAAGTGTTTGGCTATCTCACATGAGTTTCAGATCTTTCTCTTACAGAGATTACAGCATGCCTCAACTGTATGACCAGAACTAGTAAAAGTTGAACATTAGCTACCGGTCTCACTGATTTAAAAAAAAAACAACAAAACAGTCTGATCTGCACAATTTGAAAGACCTCTGAAAGACTCCAGTTTGGATTTCACTACTCAGCCTGTAATCATTATGCAGTCTGTGACTGTTGCATCGGACATCTTCTGATTACCTAGAACTCATAAGCTATCTGCACAGAGTGGTGGAATTGGCAAACATTGCAAGTACCAGGAAAGCTGTTTTTCTAATAGAACCTTAATATACCAATGTCTGTCAAGATCAATGAACAAATGACCTCGGGAGTTACAAGAAATTACAAGACCCAGTGGTAACGGATGCAAGAGAGACTCGTGTAAAATACTAACTCAGTTGTTTTCCTCATGGATCCTTTAGAATCTGTGATCCCTGAAATTAGGTATTCCTAGAGATTATAAAGTGTGTCATTTACTACAGCAGTTCATATACTCTATCAAACTCAAAGTAAAAGATTCATAGAGATCATAAACTTGCCAGATGCAAGACCTGGCATAGATATACACGCTTTCCTGCTGACAGGTTCTGGAGAACTTTCATTTATGATAAAAAATTTTTCCACCTTTCTAGCTGCTCTTATATGTGCATGCTACTCTGACTACACGTGCTGATATACAGCATAATAAATAAAGTAATATAGTAACAAGAATTTCTGCCTCAGTACATACTACAGGACAGAAGATGCTTCGTTTGAAGTAGCTTCAGTTTTGCAAGCACAAACATTAGAAACCTGAAAAATCCATAGGCAACCCAATGAAAATAATGATCATATAGAAGTCAGCTAATAGAAAAGCTGAGAAAATGGGTTCCTTCCAAGAGAGAAGGGACCCAGGATACAAAAAAGGAAAAAAATCTAGAGAGATAGTAACCACTTGGAGAGTCAAGATTTAAATTAAAACAAGAGGTGTTGTAGGAGGCAGGTGAACTGAGCTGACATTTTAGGGAATTAAACAAAATCTAAAAATGGAAATAGGGAATCAAAAGGATGATGTAAAAGTATGGTTTAAAAATAATTTTGGAAGAAAAGGAAGGAAATACATAAGGTGAACTTTTACTAGATTTGAAGATCAGCTATCAAGGGAAAAATTAAAATATTAACATTTAAGGAGATGGTGAAGGCTACAGAAAATGACTC
>VZTV01064586.1:0-11815 GCA_013400875.1 Anhinga rufa
GATGGATGGATGATAGAGGAGCAAACGCAGCACAAGGAGAGTGGTGCAGCCCCCCCACCGCGGTCGCCAGTGGGCATCACAGCACTGGTGACACCAGATCTCACAGAGGCCAATGCTGGTGATGCCATCGCCCAGCAACCCCAGCCTGCAGGAGAGCAAGTGGCTAAGGGGGGCTCCCTTAGCGGGGAGGGGAACCTGTGGAGGTTTTAGCGTCTAATTCTTTGTAGCAACAGGGAAAGGAATTGAGCACAGCCCCTGTTCCCAAAAGGAATAGCAATGCCATGGAAAGCTGTGAAGAGAATATTAAAGGGAGAAAACTGATGAGTTGTTGCTGACCTAAAACCCGTGGTGGGGAAGGTGCTGTAAAATTGGATCCTTGTCCTGGTGCCTGGTGCCTGGTNATATTAGTTTATATATCTATCTACAAAAATAAATGGGGATAAGCTGTTCTAATAAGTGCATCTTCAGTTATCCAAGGTTGGCAGAGGGTTCAGTAAGTCAGCAGCTGGCATTTATCACATTGATCATGTCAGTGCCACTTATCTTTTATAGCCAGATCTGAAAGGAAGATTGTGTACAAGACATTTCCCACAGCAGCGTTGCTTGCTCCTGCCTAGGAGGTACAGGGCCACGCTTCTCTTGTGCAACAAGTCTAGGCATTTTCTTAATTAAGAATAATTTTTTAAAAAGAGAAAAGAGCCTTCTTTCATCTGAATAAGTAGATTATAAAAATACAGACAACCCTTAAGTGCAATTACTGATTAAACACTTGGATGCCAAACAGGCTGAAGAAAATTTTAATGTATAAACAAAGGACTTGTCTACTAAGTAGCCAAAAAACTGTCACTAATTGGGAAGACTCTGCACAAGGAAAAACAGACACCAAAGGGGAAAGCACATCATTTCTGTAAACAGCAGGTTATATGAGGGCGAGGGGGCTGGGACCAGGTGGCTCAGGCTGAGGACAGGTCTCCAGGGTGCAGAGAGGAAGCACCCCTGTGCACCCAGGAGCAAGCCTGGACGAGCCTCGCACTGCTGGGGCAGCTGGTGTGGCAGGGGTCTGGGGCATCCCCTGGGCTGGTAGCCCAGTGGTTTGGGCAGCAGGAGAGGGGAAAAGAGAGCTCAACATCTTTGCAGCCCTGTGATGGGACTGCCGGCAGGGACATCCTTGTACTCTTCACCCACAGGGATGGTTTGCCAGGGCTGAGTCTAGTTTTGCAATATTTGGAGGAGTTCAGGTGGCAGCATTAAAACTCATTTGGATTTCAGTCAGAAAAGAGACTCCCATCACTAATTTGTCCCTTAGCGTAGTTTGTTTGTGGTAAGTGCAGTGGGATTTGCATCACACCAGAGAGAAGCACTAAGCCTTATGAACTGAAGATCTCGGTAGTATTTATCCACTTGCAGCACGCTGCATTGCCATTCACCCAGAAGTGTTAAACAGGCTTGGATGCATCAGCAAGCTCTTCGCCCTGTTCCTAACAGTGCTGTTTCATTTCTGAGTTCTGCTTCCCATCCCTGCCCCGCCTTCATGGCCTGCTGGTCCATTTTTAAGAAGCACAAGTGGTGGCGGATGTTACTGGCATCAGCAGTTGCTGTCCTGTTACAGCTGTCAGCAACTGCAGCACCGAGAGGCTCAGGACTTAGGGTCTGAATCCTGGTCTGCACCAGTGATGCCATGAATCACATTGGACAGTGATGAATTTGAAGGCAGCCATGGCAGCCTCCTGGCCAGGGGGGTACAGAACAAAACGTCCTACAACTACAGTTACACAACAAGGCTTAGCTCTCACCTAGCTGAATGCAAGACAGCATCCCGTGTTCCCAAGTGCTGGGGAAACAGCATTATTTTTCCTTTCAATTGCTAAGTGTATTTTTTGTTCATTCTTTTAATGACTGAGCTTAAATAGGAAAAGCCTTGGAGGGTGTAGGATAACTGAGCATACGCAAACCCAAGCCAATGACTTTGCTTATTTTATTCCAAAGCATATCCGCAAAGACATTAGCCAGGACAGATCAGTTGGGAAAACTTTGTTTTTCACCTGGGCAACAGCTAATGTCCCCCAAAGAAAATACTGTCTTGTTCTTCTCTGGATATTGCATCTCTTAATTAGTGTAATCTATTTGGTCTGCTCTGTTTGATTTTTCACTCATAGAGGCTGTGAAGCATCTGCTCTTAAACTTGAGCATGCAGTTGTCTCCTCCAGGTTGCAGTGAGGCCCCCATGCCACACAGGCTCTTCTTCAGAGGAGATGGAAGTGGCAAGGGGAGCACCGTACTTCACTGCCTGCCTCCTGCTGACCTCCCTGTTTGGGATAAAAGAGCAATGCGAGCAGGTTGATGCTAAGGTAGAGCAAGGGTCAGGCACGGGGCATGGCTGTGAAGACGTTACTGAGGATCACATCCCTTATATGTCTGTGGCTGCTCTTTGTGCCTTGAAGTTTCCACTTCACCCTCACTGAAGCACTGGAGGAAGCACCGCTGCCACTTCCACTTATGTCTATGCGTTCGTGGCACATCTCTCCCTGGTGTGGGGAGGCAGAGTCCTTTCCATTTGGAGGTACAAGGACAAAGACTGGTTCAGGTGACTCTGCAAGAAGTTTCTGTATGAAAGAAGTTTGTCTTGTCCATACAACTTCCATCACTACTAAAACAGTTGTTAAAAGAAAAAAATGTGCTTTGAGTGTCCTCGTCCTCCACTGTTCATGTTGCCTTTGCTGCTTGTACATGTTCCTCTTGTGCTTTGTCTTGCTGTCATGCCCTATTTCAGCTCACAGCTCTGCCATCTCTTGATTCCTGTCTCCTTTATCTGTTCATCCACAGTAAAAAAACCCCTTGGTCTGAGGTGGCATCGCCCTTTCCAGGGCTGGTCAGGTGGGTTAAAAATATTTCAGCCAGAGGAAACAACCTGGATGACTTCAGAGGCTCCCAGGCTGCGTGTGGAAGTGAGTTGGCAGTACAGAGCAGTACAGGTGTTGCTGACATGACTCAGGGCTCAGCTCTAGATCAGCACTACCCTGACCACAAACATCTAAATCAGGATCCACCCTCCAGGTCAACTGCTCTACATATATCTGCCAAATACAAGAAACCCCAATGGGTTACACTCATGGGAGCTCCCTCCCCAAGCCAGCTCTTCAGGCAGGAGCTAAGCCCACCGAATGCAGCTCTGACACTGTGTTATGCACAAGGCCTGGGCTGGGAATGCCATTGAGATAACAACGTCATGGCTTTCTGGAGCACTCTCCAGCAATGAACACCTCTTTACCTGCAGCTGGGAAAGCTGAGTGGTTTCAGTGTGTCCCTATATCTGTATGTCACACCTGGAGATCATGGACCTCTGGTGACTCTTGGGTTCTTGCAGTCCCTGTCATAGGGCATACGCTAAGCACTGGGTAACCTGAGCACTGTAGGGGGACCAGCTTGCTGGCTTCGAAGACCAGATTCAAATCTCATGCCTGTCTTCTCTGCTATACTAAAACTGTGCATTTCATCCAGTGAACACCATAGTTAGAAATTTGGGATTTTTTTTCCATAATGCATGGCAAAATTCACATATAGTATCATGTATGCTTTGGAGTTTTAACTGGGATGAAAAACATCTCAAGACAGCAAGTCTGGGGTGCATAGGTGTTGAAAAGCGTAGGTCCTTGTACACCCAGGCAATGGAGATGAGATGCAGCAGTTATGTTGGGGCCAGTTGCACCTCATTGCCTTGTTCATCAGGCTTCAGTAGGAATCCTGAATCCCTAGAGTGAGCCAGGTTATTTTTAACTGTTTTGAGACTGAATTTCAGATACACTACTCCTCTTCTTTTGTACATCCTGAACACTTGCAAACAAGAGGCCAAGTTTTTTTGACATGCTTACAGAGGTGATAGATATTTAGAAAGTGACTTTGGAAAAATACTAAGAGAGGGAACTGCTCTAGCAGCAACACTTCAAACATTTCAGCTACCTTACTTCAGCTTTGTTGTTTCTTTTTTTAAAAACTACTATAAAAATGACCTTTTGTTCTTTCACCTTTCTCTTCCCTTCTTGTCAGGTTTACTCAGATTACAAGTTAAAACAACCTTTTTCTTCTGTTCCATGGCGTAGATTTACTGACAGAGAAGAATCAGCCTTCCTCTTGGTTATAAATACCATAACAGACAACAGATGGGTGGTAGTAAACCATGTTGAATTTCCAATGACTTGCTGGAGGTGCGAGAGCTCATGGCTCTGTCTGGAGAGGAGTGGAAAGGTTTCAGGTGAGACACTGCACTTCATTGCACTGTTCTAGCCATCACCATATATTTTGGGTGACAGCTGGTTCTTGGCTCATTTTCTGAGCCTTGTGGGCTGGGCCAGGTTTAATCTCACTGGCAGCTAGGAAGCACTTGGGAGTTATCTTTTCTTCACCAGTGATATTAGACACTGAAAGGACACGTTGCTTTCCTTGGCTGTCACAGGGTGCGGTGTCTGTGTGGTAGAGTGAGCTCTTCCCCAGCTCCCAGCTGCAGAGACGACCGTACCAACAATGGCTCCTGGCAGACGTTTGCCAATGCCCCAGCTGGAACAGGGTGCCTTTTCTTGTCTTCTTTCCACTCCTAGAACTGTCCGCCAGGAGCTGATGTAAGAGATGTTAATGTAGTTTTTAAAAGCAAAAGAGACTTTATGATCTGCATTTCTCTTTGACACAGGTCAGGGAACTTCTCATAATGGTGCCTAAGACAACATCAACAGGTGAAGGCTGATGTGTGCTGTGTTTTTCAGAAGAATGATTAAAAGTCTTTGCATGAAGAAGAGGTGCTCCCTCACTCTTCCCAAGTACAGCCATGGCCTCCTGAAATCCTAACACCCAATGTTATACCTGTTTTCAGCTCAGGGTCAGAGCTTTCCAAACGCTGGTCCAGCTCCCTCTGACAGTGAGTGGAGCTGTTTGCTGTTCTGCTTTTCTGTCTGTGCCTTGCACAGAGCAGGTCCTTTGGCTTGAGGAGGAGTCCTTTGGTGGCGCACGTTAAGAAATGTGCATCAGCCATACCTGGTTCATGTGTCTTCTCCTCCAAAGCACCTTCCCTGCCAGAGACACTGCCAAGCAAACAGAACACAGAAGAGAGTTTGGGAACAGATCCTTTCCCCAGTCTGGAAAAGGGCAATGCTGCTGCTCTGGTATATGCTGGGGATGTGGTAGAGTGTGGTACCAGTCCCTCCTGCTCCACCCTAAATCTGCCTCCTGCAGCCATGGGGTCCATCAGGCACTTGTCCCTGCTTGCACAGGTACGATGGTGGCAGCCTGTGCCTGTGTCAGAGTGGGACCAGTCGGACCAGGAGCTGACTGAGCAAATCTAAGCTCGCCTGCAGGTCCTGAGCTGCATTGGCTTGTGGCTGAACTAAGGTACTCACAGTCAGGAGGGTACAAATCTGCACAAACTAGGGAGAAGGACAGAGGGATGCTGGCAATGTGGGCTCAATCGAGTCCCTGCATAAGCAACATGGATCTTGGTGGCACATGTGTGACATAGTGAAACAGCCAGTCAGATCACATTGCACTTAAAGCTGTGAAAAAAATGGGCTGGAAAGAGCCTCCAGAGGCCACCAGGGTAGTGACCCTGTTCCTTTGCTGTAGCCATTCCCAGCAGATGTTTGTCTAACCTGTCAGGAGTAACTGAGTATTAATTAAAGTCCAGGTGTGCTCCATGTAGCTTCCTTCAAAGTGCAGGGAGAGAAGGGCACCAGGCTCAGGCTGTGTCCTCCCCAGCTAGCATCACAGCAGGCTCACTTCCTTGTGTTCCTCCCCGCTTCTGCAACACGAGCACATCAAATACTGGGTGAGCTCTCCAGGGATGCTGGCAAACACATATCCTCTGAGCAGGTGGGGCACAAACTCACTGCAGTTCAGTGCTCTGATCTGCCCAAGGTGTTTGGTGGCTCCTGGACCATCACTACTGAAGTCTGGCAGCACACAAGGCAAGCAGGGTTGCCTGTCTTTTGGCATCTGGACGTGCAGATGGATCTTCAACAGCAGCTACCTGATCCACCTGTGTCTCTAGACATCACACACTCCCTAAAGCCCTTGCTGCTGCTGAAGGCAGCAGCTCCAGCTTACCCAGGCCGTGAAGTAGTGATGTTACTTGGGTCACTCAGAGGTTAAAATGCAAACAGAGGTGCAGGTAAGGTGGATGCAGAGAAGAGCATAGTCTCAAAATCAGGCCTACAAGTCTGTGAGGGAGATAACAACCATCTGGTCTTCTCCTTAGCATGGCCTACATCATAGTACTTCCCTGTGGACTTCCCTGTGCTAATTGCAGTTTCAGCTAGAAGAAATAATTTCCAAAGTATGCAAACCTGAAAAAAAAATGCCACTAAAGAAGAATTCCTGCATAGATTTAAAGACCAGAAAAGAAATTCAAATATTTCACCCCTCTGGAAGGGGACATCTGATCTTCAGTAGACACAGAATATTCCATCGTCCCAACCCAGCCATTTTACTGATGAATTACCCTGATGAAAGTCCGTATTTTCCTGCTAACTTAAATTTACCCAGGATCAGCTTCCAGTCACTAGAGCCCCATTTTAATGTCACTGCACAAATTGATAGTACACATCTTCTAGATTATTGTACCTTAGGTCTCCCCCTGGATCTCAAAAACTTAAATGCCAAAATATTATTTGTTTTCATTGGCAATACCTTGGGACTGCTATGTGAAGGGACCAAGAAGGTTGGACCTCTTAGGCTTTAGCTAAGACAAAGAAGGGGATGCAGCAGTAGGCACAAAGCAATAAGTGCTAGAGGGAAGATAAATCAGGTGCTTCTCTGAGCCTTCTCCCCAAAGAACAGGATGGTACAGTAGAGCAGCACAATGCAACCCCTGTCCAAATTAAAACTGATAACAGAAAATAGGCCTTACAGGCTAGATAATAAATCTTTGCAGCCCACTGTTTCCAAAGTGCTATTGAGTCTTTGCCTACAGCCTGGGAGCCCTGCTGTCCCCAGCAGAGTGATGCGTGCTTGCCCCCTCACCACAGCACATGGCTCCACTGCAGGAGGAGGCAATGGTCCTCCAGGCCCCACCGGCTGCCATCATCACCAAGCACGGGGCTCTTTTGGTGGAAGCACTATATTAACCTTCGACTTTTTTTTTCCAGGCTGCAGTTTTTGGTTCTGGATCCTGCCAGGCCCCAAATGTTGCACTAAATGATCTATTCCCATCCTACCTTTGTGCCACCAGTCAACTGTGAACACAATTTTCATGCTTGTGGTCAGCCATGGACACCATGGCTTTTCCTTCACCTCTAAAGCCTGTCTTTAAATTACTGATTGAATCTGTTTTGATTCTCTCTTCTGTGATCCCCAAGCCCTGTAAGGTTTCCTTCCAACTATAATGGACCAAGGAGCACAGACCACTTCCTCTCAGTAATAACTGCTAGGCTGTTTTCTAAAGGGCTTGGATCACATACCACATATTTGGTTCTCTCTCTCAGCTTTCAGTCCCATCATGTCAAACTAGTCTCACCAACAGCCCAGCAACCAGGGAGAAAAGAGTTCAGAGCTGCTGGAGAACCACCAAAGCCCTTAACTAACATCCTTCTGGACAAAGACAAAAGCCAACTAACAGTGGAAGAAAATTAAAATACAGGAGAGAGCTTGTATAAATAGGATACTCTGCTCTATTGGGTCACTGCCTCTTTAAAGAGAAGTTGTTGGCTGGGTTATTCAGAGCATGAACAATTCTAAAAGATCATTAATACCACCCTGAGTGTTCATCAGGCTCAAATCTCCAGAGGAAGGGAGCTGCCGGGAGAGCTCTGAATACCATGACTGGGAGTCTGCTTCAACTCCTACCTGAGTGGCCTCAATCTTCAGGGCAGTCAACAGGTTTTCTGGACCCTGTGTCCCTCCAAAGATCAATTTCTTTGACTGCAAAGCAATTTGCATATTTGCAGCATGGTAGAAATCAATGACTGCTAATAACAGGAGCAAGGGACCACTTCTAGACTCTACAGCAGCAAACAGGCTGCAAATGAACACAACTGTGTCAAAATTATCCATTTAGAAGGCCTTTAAATATTGACAGGTTTTCATCTCATCTCATTTCATCCAAGACTATTTGCTGTATCAAGAGGGTATGGCTCACTTTTTTTCAATTTTGTTTGTTCTTTTCCTGAGGAAGCTTGTCTTATAAGTCATACAATACTTCTGAAGACAGGAAAAAATACACGTAGAGGCAGGAGGTGCTGGAACTGAAGCCAGCTATGGAAGAATCAAAGGATTCGTCTGCCTTAATGTTAGATGTCTGTGGTGTAAATACCTATAGATGAGCCCAGCACCCCGAGATCCCTTTTCTAGTGAAGAGTGAGAAATGGGCTGTTATGAAGTGTGACTTAGCTGGACTATTTCAGGCAGCTTCACTAGGATGAAGTGAGTTTTTGCATGGGCTGTGCCTGTTTCTTTCTGGTGACTATAAAGGAAGACCAGCTCAGATGTGGGTATTTACACATGCAGGCTGTGGTTGCCCTCTGGCACCCCTGGGTCTTTCATCCCTGTTGAGACAGCCTGTGTTGCTCTCTTTCATCCCCAGTTTTAGTTTAGAAATAGCAACTCCTAAACCTGTCATCCTGATAATGCAGGACATAAGACGCTTGAACCTTCCCTGCAGGTGCATGAGGATGTGGGCTGTGTTGCAGTGTGACAGGCCCAGGACAAAGTGAGATGCTGCCTTTGCCTGCATGCTGGACCTTTTAATACTGCAGCTCACTGGGCTCTACCACTGCCTGCTGGCAGTGATATTCCCATAGCACTGTGGGAAGCTGGAGGTAGTAAGCACTGAAAACAAAGTCAAACCTTTTTAAATAGTTTAACTAAAAACTTCTACCTCTTCCAGTTGTTCAAATGTCATTCTCATTGTATTACCAACTCATTCGCTCTCCAGTCTTGCAGAAAAATTACTTGCACGATCTGATTATACATGCACACACCTGAAAGTACACAAATGCCTTGTGAAAATTCATTAGAAATCTCCAAAGGACAATGAAGAACTAAAAAGAACAAAAACAACAGGAAGTCTTATACCCTTATGTGTGACGTTAAAAAAAAATGCTTACTTGGTAATGAAGCAGAAGTGGTATGGCTTCTTTCCCTTTCAGGCTGTCTTTAAAGATGTCCTAAATTGATTTAGTTGTATTTAATCAATTGAAATTGAGTGAGGTCACAAATTTAAGCAAGAAAATATGCTGTGTTGAAGATCTTAGTAGGAGATAATTGTTTAATACAGGAGGCAGAAGTCTGCAATATTCCTCCAATATATTACCTTTTAGTCCTTGCTGCCTGATAATGCATCTAGAATGTTTCCTCTTTTTCTTAAGAGCTTTGTTTTCCTCATTTGATACTTTAACTTACCCATTCTTTCATGCAATTTCCTTGCACCTGTACTTTCCTATTTTTCTATGCTTTGGTGTTATTTTTCAGCCCCCAAAAGCTTTGCTTTTTGATTGGCACATTTCTGTAGAAAATACCATGTCTTTCTCTGCAGGGATTTAGCATTGCTTGGGGACACTCACATTTCTGGGGCAGGGGAATGTTAATTCTCCTTTGTCTTCCTTATCCACCAAGCAAAAACACCGATCTCCAGCCCTGATCATGTAAGCATATTACTTACGTAATTACAAAACACAAAACCCAAAATCTGCAGAGCAGATTGTAAAGTTTGACTCCAATATAGCTGTAAGAAAGGGCCCTATGAAAATGTTAATAGACTTAAAAGCATCAGGAGGCAATTTGACATACTTCCAGTAGAAAACAGCAGCGTTACCACATAAGCATCAGAGAAGGTAAGGTAAGACATTTTGCCATGGTTACAAATACAAGGACAATAAATATGTCTGATCCTTTTCCAAGAAAACAGGAGAAAAATAACTGGCAAGATGCCTGCTTGTAAAACCAATTTCAATGTATAAAGGGGCCTGCAAAAAGTATTCTGACTATTAACTGACAGGCAGAGAGAAGGAAAAAACATTTCTAGATGCAAGAGGCATTGAAAGTGTAACCAGAAATAAAATAGTAGTTCTTTTTGAGCTTTTCAGGAGTGAGACCAACCCAATAAAACTGATAACTCCCTCTCCAGCTCTGGCATCCAGCATGCCAGACAGCCTCTGTCCTTCTGGCTGATAGCCAGAAGAGGCACCGAGGGTAAAAGAAATGGATTAAGTAGATGAAGCAAGTGAGGGAATTTTTTACACTGATCTCAAATCTGCATTTCGTATCACTGGCAAACTTCCTTGATACCATCCAGGAGCAACTTCACTGCTGGTGTGACCCTGGAATTGTAACTTTTGTTACCTAATTTCTTCCTGACTGGGAGCAGGAGATTCACCCAGAGGCAGCGCAGGCGTTGCTGGGAGCTCATTTCTCCTTCTGAGGAAGAGAGAGCAGGAGTTTTCCTCTGGAGAGGCTAGGCTTAATTCCTGTCAAGAGATCCTCACAAGGTTATCTGTGGAGGCAGATAATTTCCTTTACAGTTGCTCTTGGCTACATGGAGAGGAGATTGCTGTAACTGTGTCGTGTCAAGCTGACACACTTACTAGCATAGAGCTACTCCAGGTAGCTGTCATACCTATAGATAAACCCTGCCGCATGTGCTGTTTTCAATCATCTGCCCTCAGTTTAAGTCAAAAATAGAGACCAAGAGTGCTTCTTTCCCTGCATGTTCCCTGATTCCTCATGTGTGATGGGCTGTAATTGTCCCCAGGGCATTCAGTCTTGTCTGCCCCAGCACATTAGGGACATTTACTCTTACCTCCAAGAAAGGATCAGGACAGCCTCTCCAGCCTTCTCAGCTCAGGTCTGTACAACATGGCCAGACCTAACACTTAGTGTGTCCCCCCGGGTGAATGTGACAAACACCTCCCCAGGCCGGGGGACACCCCCTGGGCTGATGGACACCTACCCAGGCTGGTGCATCTGGCTATCTGCGGACTCAGGGGGACAATGTTATGTTTTTCAGAGTACTCCACATTTGCCTTGCAGACAAAAAGGTCTAGAAATATACCACTGGTCTTATGCAAAAGATTTGGGAAGAAATTCCCCAAGCCACTTATGGCAGCTGGGTGCCTGACACCCCTTTTTTATCATGGGGAAAAAAAAAATAGCTTTTCATCCACAGATTCCCCAGTTGAGCACCATGGGACAGGCACAGCTAACAGCTACGTTAGGCCTTCTTGTTGAATTAGTTGCAATGGTTAAAGTTATTAAAAATAGCAGCTGTGACGGGGATAGCTCATGGTAACCTCTAGGTCTGAGCATCTGAGCAGCTGCATCCTTCCTTCAGCCACACGGCACTGGAGCCCCTTGACACTCGTGTCAGGTGTGACAGTGCTGCTGCAACAGCTCCAGCTGAGTGGACCAAACCAGAGCCACGTCTGCCCTGACACACTCAGGGGTACACTGAGGAGTTGCACAAGCACTGGCTCTGCCCCACCTTGCCACAGCTGGCAGGCAGCAGGGATGCAGCCACCCAGCCACCAGCACTGAGGACGGGGTGGCTGAGCATCAGTGAGAGCCATCCTGCCAGAGGGCTTGAAATAAAATAAGCATGATGATACTTCCCCACTTTCCAATATAAAGGCAGAAAAAGAACAGGTTTCTAAGAAGTCCTGCTACTAGCCTTCATTTTAACTCAACTGGCTGATTTCCATCAGAGGTACTGGGGAGCCCTTCCCCAACAGCACAGGGCATGAAGAATGAATCCTGAATCCTAATTCAGCAGCCAATTACCACAAATATGAATCTAGTCATACTTAAAAGGTGGGATGGAAGTTTGTGGGTTTTTTTTTTTTAA
>VZTV01064594.1:5973-20448 GCA_013400875.1 Anhinga rufa
GGAGCCCTTGAGTTCCTGGCTGAAAATAGGAAATAGAAAAAATAAAGACTGGAAGAGCTGGCTGTCAAGTGGAATAGCATCTAGGCTGCTGCACTGTTCCTGTTGAGCTGAGAATGTAGAACAATGTTCTTAAATAACCATAGTTTTTTAGTCTTGGCCAATGCATTTTGGTAGTAGACTCAGAATTAGTTTAAAACAAAAAAAGACCAAACAATGAAGAGTCTGTAAACCATTGGCGCATCAGTTCAATTTTTGTATTATTTGAATCCTGCTGTGCATCAAATTAACTGTGTTCTCCAAAAGGAACAGCCCATACTCTGGACTATTACTATTACTTTAAGAGTGATATAGCAGAAAGATTGTTCATAGTAACCATATGACGTTGTGGAATCTCTGTCTTTGGGGCTATTCAGTCCAGTATTAAATATGATGTTGAAAAACCTGCTTTAACTTCAAAGTTGCATCTAATTTCAAGTGGGCTTTGAATGGCGGTTGTATCTGATCACCTCCAGAGATCCCTTCCAACCTAAACTATTGTATGATTCTGTGATTCTACAATATATTTTTAAGGCCCTTATATGATATTTCACAGTAAATGGAGTAAAATATCAATTTCATACTTCAAAACAATTCTTGATTTAAAACCTGCAGAGCAATTTACAGCTACTTTGGTACCAAAATCTACTGACTCTCACTTTATAATTTGATAATTCTTCAATATAATTTTCTTTAAAATGGTCCAGGCTTGCAAGCAGAACAATTAGCCCTATGCTCTCTCTCTGGTTGGTGCTTGCATGTTTCCATTTAGCAATTCATAGAGGAGACTAAACTAATAGACATGTATACACAGCTGCTATCTCATATCCAGCTGAGGCTAAACTCAGTATGATTAATTTAATTAAAAATCCTGTCCTGCTAATCTTAGACAGTCTTTTCACTTGATCACACCACACAGATGCGCTGAATTCTTATTGGAGAGCCAGTGTGTGTTTCTGTTTATAATGAATGTGATAATGTGTCGGCTAAAGTTAAACAAATTCATATGAAATCAAGGTACACAGATTGCATGTGCAGGGTACCTGCAAGGAAGCGTAGTCTTTTTTAAGTCACAGGAGAGCAGAATTTATAATGGTTGTTGAAACAACAGGGTTTTGTCAGTGTCCCTAGTGTGGATAGCTATCCATGTAATCCATTAGTCAGCTGATTGGAGAGCACAAATTGAGCATGCTTGATGTATGTAACCAGTATTTTGCATTTCATGTCTTTGATTTGCATGCTCTGCTGACGGTACCTTCCGCACGCAGTTCACCCTCAGTTTTAATACCCTATTGCAGGAAGAAAGAAAGGTTCCTCCTCCTGTACCAAAGAAGCCCCCAAAAGGAAAATTCCCTATCACGAGAGAAAAATCTCTGGACCTACCTGACAGACAGCGACAAGAAGCTAGAAGACGGCTAATGGCTGCTAAGAGAGCAGCCTCTTTCCGGCAGAATTCAGCCACAGAGCGTGCAGACAGCATCGAGATATACATCCCAGAGGCTCAAACCCGGCTTTAAAGACAGAATGCTGCAGAGTTCCTTTTTTAAACAAAATGCTTGTACAGTTTGTCACTTACCTGGTAATTTTTGTCTCATTCTCTCCACTAAATATGCCCTTGCTGTTGTGTTCTTTGTGCCATAAGCACAGTGGAATGCTTTTGATTTCCTCAGAATTTGCTGAGCTCACCGCAAGAATGACTTCTTTTTGTATTTATTGTCTGACTTACAATCAGCTACAATGGATAGGGCTTGTTGAGACCTGACTTATCCAATATATTCTCAGAGGACAACAAGAAACACCTCTTGAGATGGAACCCAGCTTACTTTTTTGTTATTTATATTTTTATAAAATGTGTGATAATTAGGGATAAGAATAACAAACTATAAATGGGTGCATCTCACCATTCACTAGAGGCATTAGCTAATCCAAGTAGAAGGTGCTACAAATGTAAAGAGCAGGAAAGAAAGAACCCATTTATCTCTCTGACCTCCAGTTTCTTTTCCTAGAACCCAGCTAACACATTTACCCATGTGCTCTGCCACTCTTCTCATCTTTGTTACTGCAAAATAACATTAGGCCTCCCATGTCATGTTAAGTTTCTGGAGATGAACAGGGATATCCAGCCACTAAAACTCCAAAGTTCATCAGAAAACAAGAAGCATACAAGTCTGGTGGTGGTGGTGGGAATGCCCACTGAGAAACGTTTGCTGTTAGCACTATAATGACACTCTGAAACCTAAGCAAAATTATAATGCAAGAGGACTTGAGTGATGGGTGAAAGGAAAATGGAAGCCTTAAAAAGTTAGATCTTCTGTAGCAAGATGTGTAAAGAAAAAGTTATACTTGCTCCTTTGGAACACTCACTGCATTTTTAACAGTTATTTTATGTGTTAACATTTATTTTATAAACTTTTTCTCTTTCATTTCAAGAGCTGTGCTACATGTAATATTTCAAATTCTCAAAATGTTATATCATTTGAGTTTCCAGGGTATCCTTGAGAAAAAAAAATCTTGCTTGTTTAAAATGCCAGTTGTGATGTTGTAAACAGTTTAAGAAATATGAATGTGAGTGGTAAGTATATCTAAGTTTAAATGGTTATGTTAAGGTAAAGGTGAACTGTGGTTTACAGTTGTATTTTTTTTTAGAACTATTTTTCTATGCAGTATCATTTATGGCAAGAATAAGCTTCTTGCTTGCTTCAAACATAAAAAAAAAAAAAACATGATTCAAGACAAGTGATTTCCAGCCATGGAATAAAAGGAAAATAATATATTTTCAAGCCTCGCATTGTCAGAAGAGAGAGCTGGTAACTACCACAGTCAAGAGGCTTTAATTTAAAACAAATTAAGACAGAATTATTCCACTTCACCTACCTTCCAGAGCCAACTGAGCAACCCAGCACTTAGAAGTCTTCAGGTGAAGACGCAATAAGATGAGTAACCCACAGCCCCTGATTCCAAGGTTTGAATCCTACTGAACACTACTTTAGGTCAAAACAGTCTGAACCCAGTGAGACAGACAGCCCCAACTGCCGCATCCCCTGTTTACCTGCTTTAACAAATGCAATGTATTTAGCCATAGGCAGAACAGCTATTTAATTATACTCGAGCACTTTGGTTCTTCACCTGATGAGCACTTTAAATCTGAATCCCATGCACCCTGCAGCCTGATGGATGACTGAAAACATGAAGTATCATAGGTTATGCAGATCTGACATTGCTTCAAATCTGTTTTCTTTTGGGTTTTTTTGCTTTTCTTTTTCCTTCTCTTTTTCCTACAGTGTGTAGTATTAAGCATGAGTTCTGTCTTTGGAGCACAGCTGATAAAGCATGTTTAGCTTCAAGATATGAATCTTCAGAGATGAAGTCTTGAGCAGTTTCTGTGAGGAGAAAACCCTGTAAATTGAGCCTGATATCTGGTATATACTTTACCAAATAGCCTTAAACTATATTTGGAAGCAAAAACCAAGACGAATGTATATCCTTCGAAAATGAAAAAAAAAAAAAATCCCTGAAATATTCTTCTAGAGATGAAAACAGTATATTTCCCATCCCTCATGTTTTCAAGGCATTTTCTATTAAGGAAAGAGCTGAATCCTGGGTAGTGTACAATATTGATGCTACTTCCTATATTCATTGTACTATTTTAAATACAAATGTACCTGCAGACATTGGCAACTTTAGTCTTGAAAACTGATATCCTATTTAAAATGGAGCTGCCAATTAGAAATATCCACACAAAACTAAAGCCAGTGTCTTTCCAAAAATTAAGAAATTTAAAATAGTTGCACACACCCCTATACAGATAGATATATATATATATGGCAGCTGATACATTTTATCTTATTTTCCCATAGACTTCAAGGAGAAATCACACTTGACTTACTCGCTTGAAAACCCCCACCTGTGGCAACAGGTCATGCGATTAAGACAATTTGTATTTGATCCTGCCAGTAATCAGACTGTATAAAGACAAATTGTAAAAACAACAGATTACAGATAAGCTTAGATCCCAGACGACCTAATAATGCTGACTTGGAGCAGTCCGTATAAGTCTTTAATTTTAGAATCATATTTTGATAGTTTTCTGATATGTTAAAATTTTATTGGATGTTCTCAGGCAAAAATAGGCCTGGGTGAATGACGCCAACTCTGTATTTTACATTTCCCATGCCATTATGAGAAAATGTTCAATATAAGCTTTGGATATCTATGATTTCTGTTTGTTCCAACTTTGTTCAAAAAAAAAAAAAAAAGAAAGAATCAAAAGTAAACTAGATGCCTACTGAAAAATCTGATAATATGTTATCTGTGCATGTTACATTTCAAAGTGCAATATATTAAATTCTTGTACAGGTAACATTCTATCATTAAAGGCAAATAAGCCATTTCTATTTACATACTGTACATCTGGTTAGTTTAGAAAAATATCATTATGCTTATCATACTTGTGTTGCGACTAAATCAAAGTCAAATCGCTTCAGTCCCTGACATGAGAAACACAGCATGAGGTATCTTAATAAACATATAAACAAATCAATTGTAATCTGACCCCACATCATCAAAATAAAATTCAGTTACAAAGCCAATGTAGGAGGATCATAAATAAACATAAAGATAGAAAGTGGAATGCTTTCTACTTAGAGACTTCATGGTGTAGATCCACACAGAACAGCTGGATATAGCAAAATAGTCTACTGTTTAATTGAATACTAATTAGACTAATATTTATTTTAACAGATGAAAATTATAGAAAGTCTCTGTTCATTTCTCCATTGCCTGTAAAACACAAGTATAATAAACAGAATTATAAAAATTTAAATAAAGAAAAAGACCTGACTGGTAAAATTGTTGATACTTGCCATACTTATTTTTGCTTTGTATATTTTTTTTAGATTTGAAATTCTTTGTAAATTGGTGAAGTACATTATGAAGTGTTTTATTATTTCTTGTCGACCTGATCTGAATGGCCTTTGGCAGCGTGTGAAGACTAATAATGTCATACAGTTTAATACCAAAAAAAGACATTTTAATTCATGCTTAAACCTTGTCACTATGTTAGATTTGAGATCAATCAGGAAGGAATTAAAGTGTGCATAGGAAGGTGTGTGGATTTCATATATATATATATATAAATACATTTCATATAATGGAAATTATTTTTATTTTAAATAAGCCCATGTCCTGCTGTACCAGTACATTAGTACTCTAGTTTCATCTTCTTCAGCACTGCATCTAGTATAAAGTGAGGGAATGTTCCGTCACTGGGTGGTTTTGCAAGGAAAAGAAACAACCGCTACATGATGACATGCCATACGTGACCCGCAGTCTCCTCATGCCCTGCTGGGAGCGATGCCCTTGCGAGGCTCCGGGCCCCGTGGCACTCTCGGGCAGCGCTGCTGCGTTGTGCCAGGTCCTCCCCACGCAGGTCCACCCCGGCCCCCCTGCGCCCGGAGCAGCGTGCCTCCAGATCAGCCCATCTCAGCCCTTCGTGTTCAAAGCCTCGAGCCTGCCCTGCCTGGTCAGTGGGTTTGATGTCCTCCTCAGCCTTTCAGCGTTGGTGCTGGTGGCAGGGGGGGCACACCTGAGGCTGACCCATCAAGTGCTGGTTTGTGCATGTCAATTTGAGATCTGAAGTTGGTCTGGCAGCTCCAGGTGCCAAGCTGTGTGTGTTGAAAAGCTGCGAAATCCTGTGTAGCAGGAGCCTCGGCATTAGACAGAGTTTAAATGAAACGTGAAGCAGCATTACTCCTGTTACTGTTCCCAGAGCATCTTATGTTGTAGTGATACCACCCGCAAACTGCATTCGAGGTGAGAAAGATCAGCAAACCCCTTAAGGTCCAGAGAGGTGCTTCTTGGTGTATGACAGGTTGACACATTTATATAGTGCCTTTCATCCAGAAGGATCTCCAAGCACTTTATTAGCCAACACACAAACTCCAGGCTGGGCTGCAGCTGGGGCAGGTTACCCTGCCCATAGCCTGGTGACCCAGCACAGTGAGATGCTGGGCACTCTCCTGCCTATCCCCGCGCTGCCGGGGAGTTTCCTTCCACACCACCCTCCCGGCACTCGGGAGGACCCTTATGGTCTGAGCCTGTGCTGAAGGAGGAGCAAAGACTCACTGAACCAAGAGGAAGACCTGAGCAAAGAAGAGGTGAGGGCAATGCTTGTACCATCCCTACAGGGTGTAGGCAGGGAAAGCAAAGCTTCAAATTAAGGCTCCAGAACAATGTCTGCTTTTGCTGTTCATTCAGTGAGGGTCCCTGCGGTGGAGGAGCTCCCCTGGGAGGGAGCTGCAGGAGAGCCCTTGCCAGTCCCAGGCACGGGAGCTGATGGCACCTGCAGCTGAGCCCGCTTGGTCGGACATCTCGGCAAGTCTCTCCTTCGCAAGTGCATTCCCCCATGGCTTTCTTAGTGGGAGAGATGGATCTGGGGCACGAGGTGCAGAAGCAGCCTTCCCCTGTGGTATAACTGCCAAGCACCCTGTTCTCTGCCCTCTGGCCAAGCTAACATGAGGCACAGGACTTAGGCGTAAGGATTATGCTTTGGTTCAGGCAGCTGCTCTTTACTGAGCCTCAGCTCTAACCCTAAGGATTCTTTGTGTGGCAGAGCAATGGGAATGCCTCTCTTAGCATTGGCAGGAGAGGCAGACTAGAGGCAGCCAGTTCATACTGCAGATAACATAAGGAGGATATATACATACAGATATATAGATATATAGATATAACAATTTTTCAGTGTCATGGTCCCAGATGGTTGGACCCAGGAACCAGTCAACACTCACATTCCTGTAGACCGTGCCACTTTCTTGCAGCTTGGCCTCAGCACCAATGGCTGTGGCAGGTTCACTGCCTAGTGCAGCCCCACATCCCATCTGCAAGTAGTCACCGTGTTCACCTCCAGGGACCATCTTTTGGGAACAGCTGTTTTATGGCATACTCATAAGCATACACAGACTCCTGGCAGGAATTAAGCCCTCTGTATGTACAGAAATTGCTTAACGTATCTCTGAAATGCAGCTACCTCTATGGTGTAATGCTGCAGCTGTTTAACTACATAATAGGCTGTTCAGGACAGCAAGTATAAAACAGAAATTGAAATGGAAACTTGCCCAAAAGAGAATTTGGCCAGCATATTTAGGCTGATTCAGCTCCTCTTAATGAAATAAAATTCTAATAGCTGCAAGAAGCCATGGCACTCATTATATCTAAAAACCATATTCTAGGTCCCTTCTCATTAAATGCATATTGCATTTTGTAAATGATGATCACAGAAGAAGACTGCATGTTCACAGTCCCACCTTTTCACACATGGGTGTTTCTCCCATTACCTTTCATTGCTGAAACAGAACTGGGCTTTTGAAGTCAGATAGTAGATAAAGTAGATAAATTAGTATGTCTACACGGCTTGCTCTTTAACTGAGCAAACACAGAACAGTTTTCATCAGCTGGCAATTTAATTCTCTATTTTATTATGGCCAAATTGTTATTTTTCTAAATCAGTCTTGTTGAACAGGATTTTTTACTTCTCTAGTACAAAACCATGAATATTTTCACCTAAGCTTAAATGAGGGGGAGGTTATTTGAAGATATGGTCATTATTCACCAAAACAGCCCCTTAGTGAGGAATTTTCTTCTCCTTCCCTTACTCTTCTTTCATTCAACACATAATTTCCCATTCCTAAAGCTGAACTGTTACACAAGTTTCTTATTTGTGAGATGAATTATTTTAGAGCTTCGGGCCAAGTTCTGATCTCAGTTGTATTAGAATCAAAGCTAAGAAACAGAAATCAGAAAGAAATGTCAGA
This sequence comes from Anhinga rufa, assembly GCA_013400875.1. Taxonomy (NCBI): domain Eukaryota; kingdom Metazoa; phylum Chordata; class Aves; order Suliformes; family Anhingidae; genus Anhinga; species Anhinga rufa. Next base: position 13,818 of record VZTV01064594.1, read on the forward strand.
TTTGGACCAGTATAATTCAGATCAATATGTGACTTGGCAAGTCCTGCTGAGGTAGGAAGGACTTGCCGCTTGACTTAGTGAGTGAGCAATTACTTCGTAGGGCATAGGTCTTCCTTTCAGGTAGGTCTCAATCAAGCAGAGGGCTTGGTAGCAGCTTCAAGTCTCTGATTATAGTCCTCACAAAGAAATACTAGCTTTGTTTGTAATTACCCGTGGAATCCACATGCTCATATCCATGCTTTGATTTACCCTTTGGAGGTTTAATAGTATGGCCATCTCATTTTAAAAGGGCTCAGCATGTATGTATTCTTTAGTCCACTTTATATATTAATTTCCTGAATTAAGAAAAATTCCCTTTCAAGTAGCCTGACTTATACTGCTCTAGAACTGTTCTTTCCTGAAGAAAAGCCACTATGACTGTGCAGGATTTTCTGTACAGAGACAAAACTCATACTTTCATTTACCATGTAACATGCCAAAATAATCAAGTGTGGCCTAAGGACTAAATTAAATGCCTCCTATAGAATTTCAAGGAATGTTAGAACCAGGAAATTAGCTGTTTAGTTATCATTAAAAGTATATATAAATATATATAAATATATATACATAAGAAATCATATCAACAATGAGGATGAACTGAGTGCCAAATATTCACCATCTGTATAAAGCTACACTTCACTAGAATTAAACTATTTTATGTAATTCTCTTTCTCATGCTTTTATGGTTCTTTTGATAAATTCTATTTAGTAGCATGCAGGATACCTGAATTGAATGTACAGTATGTTGTTTCATTGCTACAATGATTTCTTGCTTCTCAGTAATATCTTCTTTACCAGAATGTTATTTGTTACTTTGAAGACATATTTGAGAATTGTTTTATTATTGAGTTGTTCTTTTTTCATGATTCTCTGCTCACCTCCAGCTGATTGTAAGAAAATGTGCTTCACTATTTTGCCCCATGGCTCTTTTATGAAGCTGCCTCTTTCAATTGGTTTATGTATTGTTTATGTTCATCTCCTGTAAATAATTCTGCAATTAAATTTTTTGAGAAAAATAGAGTACCTTCTTTATTACATTTTAAATTTTACATTAGTTAAAATATGAAATTTCCCATCAGACAATTTGTAGACCACACTAAATTATTACTTTAGACATGTAGCCTTTTGAGTGTCAGGAAATTCACTTTCAATAACATCATTTTGACAAGGTTTTATCTGAATGCAAAGGAAGGCACATTTAAAATCGGAAGGAATTTGGCAAGTAACAGAATCAGTTATGCAATGCTATCAGTGTGTTTTGATTTACAGTCATTAATACTATAGATATAGAATATCATGCACTAATTTTGAATCAGACCATTGTATGTCATTAACAGAAGGAATAATAGCCTCTTTTGCATGTAAAACATCTGAAATTGAATTACTTGTAAGCAGTTGTTATTGGGCAGAAGTAACTGAAAGAATTTGTTTTGGAAAGGTGAATCCTGGAGCATCTCTGTGTGTGTTTTTTGCTGTTTGCAACAGAATAGCCCAAAGAACTTTTAGCCCACTTTATGTTTTTCAGCTCCTTCCAGGGCAGACAAGTCTCCTTCTGGGAATGGCTTTAGCATCTCAGCAGAAAATTTGATCAATACTTTTCATTGGCCACACTTCTCAATAAGACAGAAGCCACAGTAGGCATGAAATTAAGATGTGTGGAGTCTTTGAGTCTAAATTAAGGAGGTACCAGAAATACTGTAACAAATATTAATATATTTGTCATAGAAAAGTGCTTCGCTGCTTGAATCATTGGATTTTTATTGCTCTTTTATTATATATACTATCGTAACACTTTGGAGCCCTAGCTATGGACCAAGACAACATTGTACATTTACAGAATGAAAATATTTCCCTTAACACAAAGAGTTTACAACCAACCACTAGGTGAGAAACACCAGATAGGCAGATACAGGGGAGAAACCAAGGGAAAAAAGTGAGATGCTATTAATTAAAATGAAGAGCGGTGGCTGCAGCATCCCAGCAGCCCTTCAGTTGTCAATTGTTTCATAGCTATCAGAAAAGAGGTAATAAGAGAGGATAATGAAGTGGGTTGGAAGATACCCTCAGGGATGCCTTCCCAAGCAGGGAGGGAGTCCAAGAAAGATGTTTGTTTGAAAATTTAACACAGAGATGATGAATTTTGGCATCATGAGTCAACTGGAGGTGGTAGCTGACATCTCCGTAGTTAATGAATGATGCTAGGTACACCGTGGACAGGTGGTATATGAAGAAGCTGTGAAAGGTCTTGGCAGTAAGACCAATAAAATTAAAGATTCAGTACTCTGCTGGCTCATTATTTGTAAAGAGGAATTTTCATCTTTAATACCTGTTGTGGAAGGTTCAAAATTTTCCAGCTGTATGTCAGCAGTTCTAATGAAAATTAAATTTAGAGAGAGAGGTCATTAAAGCAGCTTAGTGCTTCTTCTTGTCTGTCTCCTAACAACAGATGTTATGACCCAGAGCATCACTCATAGTAGTTCTGTACTGATATTTTACAACTAAGAAAGGCCTTGATCACTTCTAGCTGAAAATCCAATAACCATTTAGCTTGTCTTAGCCTTCATGAGTTCCCTAAAACAGGGTGATCCTTCCTGCAATCTGGAAAGGATCTCAGGACTAGCAAGCAAGCTGTTTCTTGTACAATAGTATTACAGATGGTTGCATGTCAGCCTTAGTATTATAGGCATACCCATATAAATGAGGACAGTCATTGCTGATGAACTAGTAAGGTCAGTAGAACTGCAGCATAGATGTGGCATATTTGATTTCAATTGCTGAACCAAATAATCAGGTGCAGAATACATGTTCTGGGATTAGCATATTTATTCCAGTTGAACTGCACTGACACTGGCAGTGAGTCTGTGGAAGGCTGTTATTGTTTTAACCGTAACAGCACAGCTGAAGTGTGAAAATTTTGAAATGTAGACAAGTGCCTTACATAACCTATTGCAGTCCTAACATAATCCCTGGACAGATTCTGCTGTGAATTTTTAAACAATCAGTTTATAAGTAGCTAGAGGATAATATGCTGATAAAAACTAGGCAATACTGATTTGCCAATATCCTATCGTGTCAAGCAATTTAATTTTGTTCTTTGACAGGATGAATGGCCTAATGGATTACAGGTAAAATCAGTAGGTTGTAATAGATCTTCACTTCATTAAGGCTTTTGATACAGTTCCAGTGTAACATTTTTATATAAAACTAGGAAAATATTGTCTAAATAAAACTGTCATAAAAATAAATCTGATGCAGCTAAAAATATTATTTTAAATATACAATTATCCTTGACCCATTGTGAAATCTGAAGGGCTTTTGAAGTGGGAGAATTGTACAAAAATCTGGTCTCAGTACTAGTCAGTAATTTCACTGACAACTTTGATGATTTACTAAAAAATATAACATTTGTTCCTCATATGATATGAACGTGGGAGCAGTTACAGGTTCTATAGAGGATATGATCAAAATTCAAAGTGATCCCAAAAAACTGGACACACTTTCTAAATCCAATGTGATGAAATTCAGTAAAGAAAAAATGCAAAATGCTATACTGAAAAGACATGATCAAGCTTAGATACGACATAATATCTGTTTAAGAAAAAGTAAAGCAAAGAAGATGTGGGCTATGGTAGAACACAAGCTAAATAAGAGTCAACCTGATGCTAAATCAACACAAGCTAAACCACATGCTCTTAAGGAAAGGGGAAATCTAACAGTGAATGCTTTAGCATATCAGTATATTAGTGTGGCTTAACAAATTATCGTGCTGTGCAATCATCCATGTATACACAATCTTAAATCATGGTGTACATGCGTTATTGGACTTGACATTGCAAGCCAAGCTAAAACAAATTACCCATACAAGGCAGAAGTCTTCAGATCCATAAAAATCAGACCTGGGTATCCAAGGCATGGCTCATCCTCTCCCATCCAGGCTGCTCAGTAGCAATCTCCCTAGCCACTGCATTTTGCTGTATGTCAAGTGTTTAAGGACTTCTAACAGGCTGAGCCCCTTTCGGGACTTGGGTGGAGGTTGAGCATGTCTCTGTCCTAGGTTTGAACCACAGTGGAGCCGGAGCACAGAGCAGGCTGCTTTTTGTGTGCTTGGCTGCCTGTGTTTAAGAACCAGACTGTCATGTTTGGGCAATGGTGGGATGCAGACTCTCTGAATCTCACTGTCTTCAACTTAACCACTTCCACCCAAGTTCTCTCTCAGACGGCAGGAATTACCCTCTGAATCTCAGGCAAATGCTCAAGCACAAAATGTGAATGAGTGAGATAGAAAGGCAGAGGTGTTTCAGAGTATCTAAAAGTGACACTGAGTCCTCAGTCGTGCCACTGAGAAAATGGCAAGCCAGATTTTGGGGATGTAGGGATGTCTCCTGTATGCTATAGAGAGCTTCTTGCTTCATTCTGTTCAGTACTGGTAAGGTTTTGGTTAGAGTATTAAATCCTGTTTTGGAAGAATGGAGAAGAATGTGGAGAAAATTCAGAAGAAAACAACGTGGATTATAAGAGATTTAGAAAGCATGACCTAAGTGAACAGAGTTCAGAAAATGGAACAAGAAAAGACTGGCTTGTTTCAACACAAAGAGATTGTTAGGAACTGTTAATGCAATTGTTTATTCATTCCCTGGAAGGAGGTTATTATCATAATTAGCATAAAAGTCTAGCTTTTTTGTTGTTTGGATAAGGGTAGTGAATTCTGGAAAAACTATTTAGCTCAAGGACTCAGTAATACAAGGTAGTAAGCATACCCTATACAACCTTGCAGATGTGATCCACATGTCTGAATCCCCTGGAGAGCCACAGGAACCATCACCCAGCCCCTGGGCTGCACACACGCTCTGAAAGGGATGTGCCCAAACCACAGGTCCCCCCTTCACTTGACACACCATCCTATTTATAAGCGACTGGCCTTTTGCAACTGTAAAAGAGGTGTTCACCTTTGCCAAAGCTGCAAGTGCTGCTCAGAGAGCGGATCCCCAGCTCTTCCCAGAAGGAGAAGGTGACCAGGCAGGTGGATGGAGGAGGCTAGCCCCGTGGCTATTAGCCACATGGCCACAGCTGGTCCCCCTGCATCGCCCTGCTCACACATACCTCAGCTGGCCTCAGCGCTCGGGGAGGTGAGCGCTCAGGGTCATGGCTGGACCTCCGCTTCTTCACCTGTGTGTTATGGGTCTGTCAGATCACAAAGGAATGAAGCTGGGCTGTTCATGAATAAAAGGCCCTAATACAAAATAAAGGAATTGTAGAAAATTGGTGATAGCGGCTGAGTCAGCAATGTTCTTTTCTCAGTACAAGGTTCATATCCCTTTTTATTATTAGCAGGCACTGGGATGCTCAAAATGTTGCAATTAAGGGAAATATCAAAAGAAAGTTTCTGCTCCATGTGAGGAGTAGCATCACCTCAGCCTGTACCGCTGAATGGAAGCTCAGATCCTCAAGAGGCATAGAAGTAATTAACATGTTCGGCCAAAAACTCCTAGAAAGTCCTTGCAACTGCTGTGTGGTCATTGTATTCTTCATGACCCACGCTAACTTGCCTGCATAGGTGTGAGCTATTTAGACAATACACAAAAGCACAGAGGGGCTTGCTTGTCAGAAGGGCTGTGCACCCGATGTTGCCATACTTGGTTCTCCTCCTTGCAACTGAACCTAATGGTAGCTGCGGCAGAGCTTAGCACTGAAATATTTAAGGAGGACAGGGCTTAGGTCAATGGAATGGAAAATAATGACAAATCAATTTAAATGCAGATCCTTGAGGAATATATGATAATAGACTGCTTCAAACAAATTTTAAAAAGGAAATTAGCTTTGGTAAAAAACAAGGATTCTAAGTATTAAAAAGTGACATAAAACTAATCATAATAGAGGTGATAAATCAGTTGTGCCAGATCAGAAATAAATCATGAGTGAACAGTAAGGGAAGCAGATGAATGTTATACTCTGGGGTTTGAATATGTCAAAGGAAATTTTTAAAAATATTTATTAATTTATGAAGCATTGACAACATCTTAGAAAAAAGCTGATATTTATAATTTTATGAATGTTGATATTTATATATATTTATATATTTATATGAGTTTATGTGGCTTTGTGTGTGTGTGTATATATATATACACACACGTGTATATGTATATACGTAATATGTATGTATGTATATATTTATCCATACAGAAATAAAAGCCTCTAAAGCCAGATCCCAAATCTAATATATGCATATATATTGTGCCAGAAAGCAAACAGTCTGTACATGAGACAAGCTAACTCATGCATTTTGACACCTTCCAGCCTGAATTAGGACAGGTAGTTGTATCATTTTGAGACAAACTACTATATAACAAATTCAAGATCTTTTATTCCTCCCCCCAGACTGACTCCATTTTCACAAGATAATCTTTCCAAAATACATTCTGTCAATTCACTTATTTAATGTGACATGGAATAAACAATATTTACAAGAGCCTTCTCATTTGTAAAAATTAGTAAGAACGTAGTAACCAACGAAGAAGAAAGCCTAATACCTGGAGATGAATGTGAATCTATCCCTTCAGTCAGAAGGGTCATTTAAGGCCACGCGTGCACCAGC
>VZTV01064599.1:0-15742 GCA_013400875.1 Anhinga rufa
TACACACAACTGTGCAAAACAAACATCATTTACTCTAGTTGATGACACTGGCTTAGTGGAATTGCTTTTCTTTAGCATAAACTGAGACAATATCACACTGGGTCCAATCATTTGTATCATTTGCATTCGAAACCCAGAACGGGGAATTAACGGTGGCTACTACAAAGTTACAGCAGCTGCTGGTTAGGAGCATGGCATCCCATGCAAAACACAATCCCACAATGAATTCTTGAGCAGGTATCTGGACAAATTAATCATTGACACGGTGACTAAAGAAGGAACAAACAAAGCTGGATTCTCTTATTCTGGTGCCCAATTTAACCTAACGTGCCTTGCAGAACTAATGAGGCTTATAAATAACCTCACATGTAATTAAGACAAAGGACGACGTGTTGGTTGCCACTTACCTTCTCCATCGGTGGCAAACTTCTGAGCAGATGCATTGACCCCTCTCACTCTCTCAGCCTGAATAGCGATGTCAGCTTCCACAAGAGCATGTTTCTGCAACAGGTCTTCGACTCCTAACAAATGTTTGCCATAGTCTTGAGACAGCAGAAGCACCTGATCAAAATGTAAAAGACAAGTAAAACGGGCTGAAGGCCATAAGCCGTTTGTTTCTTAATGACTGCAGGCGTCACGCTGTTCTCTGTTGTTACACTGATTTAAGTCCAGAGAAACGCCAGGCCCATAAGAAGAGCTATTTCAAATGTATAGAGACATGGCTCATGTGAATTTGAGCCAATATTTTTAAAATCACCAGCAACCATGAAGAACTTGACTGCTCTTTAATGCAGTTTTAAGTCTAGGATGACGAGCAGCTAAGTCAGCTCAGCAGGACCAAGGAGAAGCACTCAGTCCAGGTGCCGTGAGCTGCCACTGAGCTACACACATCTTTCTTTCCTCCAACAGCTTTCAAGTTCTGCTGGCTGACGGACAAGAACAAAGTCACGGTCCCCTCCCTTCCCAGATCCCAGGAGAACACACAGGAAGAAATTCATGCTTTTTAAAGCACAGAGGTGAAGAGGTGACTTGTTCCCCACGTAAATTGTGATGAAGAGAGATTATTTAATTCCCCCCACCAAAACAGTCATCCTTACCCAAGCACTGTGACCAATGGCTCTGGCCTTTATAAGAGAGGCATGAAGCTGAAAAGTAGCTTTTTATAGGAGTGAACTTGTTCTGCTTCCTTACTTGTTTTTAATCTTTATTTTTAAAAAATTGTCATAAGGTATAAGGAATTCGTCCACTGCTCTTGAACGTCTATCTTCTGCATTTGTCTATTAAACCAGAGGGGCAAAACGAATCTTAAAACTTCACAAAAAAGGACATCTACACCTCTCCAGAATATTTGGTCGACGTTCTCAAATGGCTAACACCTACCTTCATCTCATCCATCCAGTCCATAATGTACAGCATTTCCTGGAAAATCTTTTGCAGACCAAGATTCATCTCCAGCCGCTGTCTCCGTGCCCTGAGCAGCTCCAGGAGGTATTCCCATAGGCGTATAACGTTGTCCTTTCTCGCAGTAATGCGTTTGATATCATGGTAGTTTTCAGTCTCAAGCTCCTTCGCAACCGCAACCACGGCCTGGACTCGTTCTTCATATGCCGCAATGTCTGTTTCAATGGCCTCATGCTTTTTCGTTGCGGCCTCTACTGCTGGAAGGTCGAAGCCAAAGTTATCCTGTAAAGACAGAGACGCTTCTTCAGTGATGGCTGCTTAGGAGAAAAGCCCTACTGCTCATAACATGATTTCCGATTGTGCAGAATACACTTGTTAACAAATTTGGGATCTCAAAATGCTCTGAAAAGTCTTCTTTAATAAAATCAGAGACACCTCTGATAACCAGAGAACCATTGATAAAATCAGAGATATCGTTTACTACCTCTGGGAGAAGAATCATGCTGGCCCATCAGGATTACGCCTGGGGTTTGGATTTTTTTAAAGTCATCTCTAATATTAAAAAATAACATTAATTCCTGGGCTAATTCCACTGAATTGACCAAACTATTCAGATAAAGAAAATCTTGACTGTGGGTCGATATTTCCACATCTACTCTCCTGAGTAGACCGATAGATTCAAGGAAGGGATATCCCAAATGGGTTAAAGATAGGACATACAGTACATACACATATACGCTAAATACCCATTTGCATACACATACAACAAATATAAATATACATAGATTCAGTAAAATATGAGGCACAGGGGAGGAAACGTTCTCTTTGCAAGGACTGTATCCTATAATTACTCATGGGAATCATTTTAGTCACACAGAATTTCTGAAAGCAGCACCTGAGAAACGAGACGTTGATTTTCACTCAGCCAAGTTTCTCTCATAGCTGCCTTGCGATCAAATCTGCGTGCAAGTTGTTCCAGTTTCTCTTGTCTGATGAGCTCATTTCGCAGTGCCAGTTCTCTTTCATGTTCAGCTTTTTCCAGTCTTTCCCAGGCCTGAAGACGTGGAGAAAAAACATTCGTCTTCTGAACACACATTCTTATAGGTTTATGATAAATCACATCTTCTTTGCATGAAATTGCGACTGAAGTCAGAACAGCCAAGTTTCACAAAACTGGCTTATTTATTTATATGCCAATAAACCTGGTTTGTATTGGCTGGCCTTACACCTTGTCTGCTAATATAAGCGCATGACAAAGTTTTTTCTCCATTCATTCATTCATTTTCTGAGCAAGTGATATAAGACTTGTTTATCTCAGATGCATTATCTCGCATTCATTTGGGTTTTGCCTCCAACAAAGTCTAGGCAAACCACCAGGCTTGGATGTATAAGAGAGTATTTGTTTAAACAAACAAACAAACAAACAACAAAACTGAACACTATTCCCAAATAAGCAGATTCCATCTTCCTCCTTTAGGAAATGAGAATGAGAGATTCATGCTCTCTCACCTCTAAAATCAACATACAGTTGTTGTTCTTTATTACATCCACTTTGGAAAAGAAAACAACTGCGGAATTCGGTTACTTTTGGTGCATACAAGTCCTTTTTTTCTCCAAAGCCAAAAGTTATTCACATGCGTGACATTAATATTACAAAAATAAAAAGTCTTCGAAGCATATTGAAAGCCAGCTAATCACCTTTCTGATCTTTTTACAAACAACAAAAATACCCACAATTAAACACAAGCTACCCTAGATTCTTCTAAATCCTAACAGATGTGAAACTGCCCAACACCCAAGTATTTTAGGCATTCACAGGCACAGGAGCTTAACGCAAACGGGAGAGCTGTGCAGTTTACTGCTCTCTAGCATGCAGACCGAGGCCACAGACACCCGTAACAGCTGCTCTGGGAATGCCGCTGATGATCAAGCACAAATGAGGAAAGCTCACAGTTTTAAGTTGTTTGTTATCCTTGAGAGAGCTTGTCAGCTCTGCCGCTGTTCTGCCAGCTGCACCAGCATAGAAAATAGCTGCATAAACCCTGATGGGGAACCCATGAGCTCGGTCATGGCGCTTCCCTCACTCTCCCACGCTGCGGGCGGTGGGGCAAATGGGGAGGGCTGCAATACCTAGAAATCGTTGCTGTTTTCTGTCGATTAACTCTAATAGCCAGGACCCTGCAGGAGCAAGGCAGGGCTACTAGATCCATAACCAACTGCACAGAATGACTGAGCATTTTTCCAGTGCAGATCATCTCACAGATGCTGAGGATACCCAGGGACTCGGTTCAGGTTAGCGAGCCTGAGCTATAAGAAAAGGTCACCCCACCTCTCCCATCCCTTTTGGTCCCCCACTTCAAGGCTGGAGACAGCAAATGTGTTTCTTCCCAGCATACTGAGAGAGAGACTGAAAGAAAACAACAAAATCCCAAGTTGCACAGGAGGAGCTGCCTCAGTTTACCTTGTTAATGTCAGAGATGAGTTTGCCCTCCCTTGGCATGTATACTTTCTGATTGTTGGCTCTCATTTTGCTTTGGATGGTAAAAAGCAGCACTTCTAGGTTTCCTTTTTCTGTAAATCTAAACAAAATTTTGCAAAAAAGATGAGTTACAACAAGGCTTTCATTGCTACTAAGGTATTATAAAGCACTTCCTTAAAATATTGACATTATGAATGGAGCATTCAGATAAAGACCTTCATCTTGTGTGAAAGCTGGAAGCAATTGAAATAGCCCACACATCCCTCGGAACCAGTTGGGTCAAACAGCAAAAGAAACTTCAAAGTCAGTTGTCCGTGTGTTTAGATTTAAACCCCCTCGGGGGACAGAAGACTGCATTTTTTTATTCAACTAAGTGCATTGCCCTAGTTTGTCAACTCAAGAAATGGAAGTTTTATTCAAAGTCCACTGCAGTCAATAAACTATTCCCACTGTTTTCCCCAAGTTGTACGCCTGGGAAATAAAACTGCATAGGTACCAGGGAATAGACTGCAATTTGAGATGACGTCTGGATACTCAGCAATGTTTTGGATTGAGTTTATTATCCATTAGAACTTATACTGGGCAAAAATAATAAACAGATCTGATATCGTAACGCTAAGGGAAACTTCCCAGACATAAGCCACACAGTTCTGCCCGTATCAGTTTTAGTAAGCATAGCTATGCTTTGCAAAGCCAGACACACTTCCTCTTGATTTGGGATAAGCGGTATGATTCTTCTAGTAGCGGTGTATTGGTACTATACACTGCTAGCAAGCACGAGTGGTGATGCTACTATACTGCCACGGAGTGCTGTTACCACTCGTATAAGGCAGGCATCTCAGTGAAGTGACAGCTTCCATGACTGAGATCCTGCAGGCGACACACTTGTTTAGTTATTGTTGTTATCTGCACATCGGATAGCATAAAGCAAACAGGCCCCGAGTAATAATGATGAGTGCCAGTTAGAAATATGATATCTGGGTTTGTTCAGAAAAATAAATTCTTAAGCCAAGGTTAAAATTACTTGGATGTGTTTGGGGTTTTTTTTAATAAAAAATCCATGATTGACTAAACAAAACAAGACCACTGTTGTTTTAAGCTAAGATTAAAATTACTTGGGTGGTTTCTCTACTGTGCGGTAAGTGTTGAATGCCTGTAGCTGCTGTTGCACACCAACTAGCGAGTTGGCAAATTTGCGATTGTTGAGGATGATAATGGTTTGCTCAATCCACTCAAGAAGGTCGGAAGCCAGGGATTCGTATTTTTCAATCATTTTCTCCGTTTCAATGGCATTGTCAAGCACCTGCAACAAGCAGCACAATATACCATGAATAACAAGGGCAGTGCTCTTCAGTCATTTAAATCCAACAAACTACATAAAAGAAACCATTGAGACACTTGACTTATGAATCAGACCACTCACTCCTGAGCGCCACAGGGGCTGGGATCTCCCAGGAATGAGGGCTTTGCATTTTTCAGCAGTGAATTCCCATTATCCCACAGTAATAGAGGGGCAGAGCTGAGGGTCACAAAAGGATTCATGTTCAGTCTGCCAGCTGTAAAGATGGGGGCAACTTTGCCAAAAGGCAGAGAATGACTGCGCATTTTTTAAATGAGGGACTTTTCTGGGCTCCAGAAGAGACTGAGGACCCAGAGGGTGAGGAGCAGTTAATGAGAAAGGAAAAGCAGCGATGATACAAAATTAACAAGCAAAAATAAACACCAAATGTTTTCTAATACGAGGCAGCTGGAAATTAACTACTCCTCCTCACAGTCATATGGGAACATTTAACATTCAAAACATGTTCAAAAGCAAACCTAAAATCTACCAAACAGTGGACTCTCAAAAAAAAAAAATAACACCCTGGAGGGAGGGGAGGAAAAAAAGAAAAATCAGGAAGATTTCAACCGCTTTATAACAATTTATAGTTTGAACTCGCAAACCTTTCCAATTCGTTTTCCTTCAACAGCTAAAGCTTTCATCTTGGAGAAGTAGTGGTAATATGTCACCACGTAGGTGATGATTGACTTTTCATCAGGATGATCAACACTGATATCTGTAAACCAAACAAGAGTTGTCTTAGTATACTGAGGTAGCACGGGTTAAAACAACAAAGCTAATAATGCAACAAGGATGCATTTAAGAGTCAGAGATATGGGTTCAGTGGCAGCTCAGCTCTTAAGATTTATGTCCTAATCAGAAATAACTTCAGCAGCTTTGGACTGGTTCTGGATTACTTGGTGTTGTACAGTTTTGAACTCTGTCACTAAGAAGTCCTCCTTTATCTCTCTGTTTTAGTGTGGACCGCGGTTAAAGCACGCGTCTGTGGGCTAGGGGCCCTTGGGTCTTGAAGTCAGGCTCCAGGCTTTGCCACAGCTTGTGCACGCCTGAATAACTTCTCTAGTGTCCGTGCGAGTTGACAGAACTACTGTTAACAGAGAACTTCGCTATCAGTATTTGGAGAGAGGAATTCAAACCTAATTGTATATCTGTCCAGGGAAGTCTTCTGAGAGATACAGATGGAAAACAAATTATTTCCTTTCCTGCAGCAATTCTGAGGCACTGGAAAATAAGCAAGAAGAAACTCGCCCAACACATAGCCTCTATCTGCCCTGGAACAAGAAAGTTTCTTGTCCCAGCATCGTGAGCACGCCTTCCAATACGAATGAGCTTGCACACTTTCACGAAAGCACAGTCTAAAACTCACTGACAGTCTGCAAAAGAAGCTGCTAACTATTTGCTGAAATCCACATCATTCATCTTCCAGCTCACAGAAAGTGTTTCTCAGAGCAAATCAGAAGGATGCCTCTAACTGGAATGATTTTATGTATACATGGCAAGTCCCGTGATCTTCTCAGATGGGGGAAAATAAACACAGGATTAAGGGCTCTTGTGCTACTGCTGCTCAGTCCTCTGCAGTAGACATCTTGCATTCTCTCCTTCCCTCTCTGGCTCTATCACCAGATGAGTCAGCAGCATCCAGCTTCTCTTTAACACAAAAAGCTATCACAAAGCTGTGCCCTGCAACAAGGAGGGCTGGGAGAAAAGAGCCCACAAAGTGCTGAAACTGCAGGAATTCTTACCCTCGGGGTCCAGGAGCTTAGTAAGACCAAGGTGTTGCTCTGCAAGGTTAAAAGCATTCTGCAGATTGTAGTGTGCATTTGATTTCTTCAGCTTGTCAAAATCAATCAGATCAGGCCTAGACAGGATGGAAAATTCTTTAGATTTCCCAAAGCACAGTGCAGCCACCCTCAAATGAACAAATGAACTAAACTCTGCAATCCTCAGGAAACCTGGCCCCTCATGCGGCCTAGGTTTCGCTTGCCCAGTAGCCCTGTGCATTTCAACAGCACTAGTAAAGGAATGAAGCAGTGCCTAGCACATGCCATGCCCACGGCAAAAAATGGAGGACAGTTTACCAGGGATAAAGGGGACCTGGGAAAGAAAGGAACAACACTGTGGTCAAGCAGCCTCCCCATGCCCATCTAAGGGTGCAAGACATCCCACTAACTTCACCTGAGCATGTCAACGAGCAGCATGCCCAGCCACGTCGAAGTCTAGCACCAGATGTTGTCATCCCTGCGCAGGGATTTCTTCCCCCCCAGGCTGCTGTTGTGTGTCATGTCCTCCTCCCACCCCCAAAACCGAGGCGACCAGACCCAATCACCGGTTACTCAATAAGGTACAAAAACTTTTCTTCCAATCTGGTCAGCCACAAACCAAAACAATCACGTGTATAACTTATTCTATTGAAACCAAATGCAACCCGTTTTCACTTGTGATGTGAGAAGCTGTTGCCCAGATGGGCTCACAGTGACCGCAAGAGCTGTAAAGCTCTAACGCAAGGCAAGCTGCTGTAAAAGTCCAAGCAATTCTTCAGCCTTCTCCCCTCCACAGATTTTAAAATCAAACTGCAAGGTAACTGCAAAACCCAGCGCACACTGCAACAGTCCAAGCGTTCAAAATCCACAAAGACATTTACCCACACATACCTGTGCTTATGAATTAGTGCATTGAAAGCCATCCCGTCCCTCCAGCTCGTTGTGAAATTGTGAATGTTGACATTGGGGTAGCTGACAGAACAAAAACCAGAGAGAGCGCAATCAATAGAGCATCCCTGCTGCAGCTCTGCACACTCTGTCACTAAGAGTCGGTTGCTGGAGTGACACATTTATTGCAAACCTAAGGGTGGGCTACTACCACCCCACGGTGAGCAATCTATCATCATGACTGTCCTCTAATCAGAGACTGACACTAGCGGTAAGCGCACCTCAGTTACTCTTGTAAGCCCCGCAGAATTGATATGCAGGCCAGAGAAAGGCTCTAAATGAACTTCCAGGTAATCACTACGATCTTATAACTCGTTGCCCGACCTGCAGCCTGTGAGGTTTCAAACCCCTGCAAGTCTAAGGCCTGTTCCTCATTTGGCTGCTGGCAAAGAATTATTTTCAGGTACTCAAAATATCAAGTTCAAGAGAAGAGCAGGAAGAGCTGGAGGAACAGAGAGGAGTAAAACCTGATGGCTGCAGGTGCCACAGGAGCAGTGATACATTAAGTTTTCCTTTAAATTGTCGTCTGTCCCAGGGCACCTTCAAGGACTGACCCTGGTCACTGTCACATATGACAGCCACCTTTGTGCCCCATGGGTACAAAGATGCAAAATTAATTTGTTTGGTGATCTGGGTATTTTACAGGTCTCCAAAAATTTCAGGCTGCTCACAAACCAATTTCATAAGAGTTCTTGGAAGGAGAAGTGCTACTAGAATAACGCTGAAGTGCTCCAAGTCATCACAGGGGCATCCAAGTCTCCTGGGGGAAACATACTGCATCTCTACAAATGCATATTTAATTATGCAAGAAGGTAACTGTCAGAGAGACACATTTTGGAAATGTTTCCATATATATGGCAAGAGGGAAAAGTTGGTAGCAAACATCTGAAGCATCATTATTTCTTCCGAGCAGGGTAAAAAGAGTCAGCATATTACTGTATATTCATGGATTGTCAGATTGGTATGTTTATCACATAGCATTAGTATAATAAATTCAGAATTTTCTGGCTTGTAAACATCAATTCACTTCTCTTGGTTGCTCGTTTAAAATTATTTCAATGAAATACCAAATCAAAATGCTCCAAGAGCTTTAGATATAATCACTTAATCCACACTCACCCAGCTGTCTTCATCTGGCACCACAAAAGCAAAGCATCTTTAGCAGATTTCTTCTCCTTGTTGTCCTCAGTTTCAACGCTGATATCTTGGATCTAAAATTAACATAAGAGTTTCAAATATTTCTCCGAGAAAACACATTGTTTGCCTTTTTTGAAAATATGAAAGGAACTATGTCACAATACAAGTAACAAAGGAAATCTACAATGACAGGCAGGGTGGAAGTAGGTGAATGCTTTCCCTCATTTAAGAGCATTCCTGTCAGAAGAAAGCTTCATCTGCCCTTATTCTACTGGAGGATTACTCTTTGTTGAGTCCATTGACAAAACAGTTTAAACTCCATGAGAAAATTTATTTCCAGCTATCAAGACAAACGCTGCCCTAACACAGGATTTATGGTTTCACCCTGCGAGGTGGCTCCTGCCGGACGCTGAGCACACCCAGCTCGGTGGAGCCGAGGGGGTGCAGCAGGTAGGGGTCCTTGTGAGGGATCCACAGGCAAAAGCTAACCAGGAGTTTCACAGGAGCAAATGATTTTGGAACTTCAAGCTTGGAGGAAATAGTGTTTGCCCTTAGCAGCATCACAACCATTTAGTCCAGATTCTAGGCTGTTATCCAGTTTTTAAAAAGAGGAAAAAGGAAAAGAGGGAGAAAAGGAAAACACTTTTTACTTCATATGGACAAATATATCAGATTTTATGGATATAGTTCACTGCTTTTTAAAAAAAAGTATTGTGGCTTCAGCAAAGTTCCACTGCTAACACCGAAAGTAGGGCAGACACTTTCATATTAGGAAAACACTGAGCAACACCAAAATTAAGAGTATGTTAAGTTTATTAAATATTTATTACTGTGCTGTTATTATAAATTACGTATTTATTATATAAATTTATTATCCTTTCTGCAGAAGGACTTTCCAGCCTTTTTTAACCGAGGGCAAAGACCAATGTGCAACTTGCTGGAAAACGAGAAATCTCAGCCTTTAGCTGGGACACTAAAGCAATTCCAGTGGGCACCCTTAATCTGCTTCAGTGCAGTCAGCCATGTTAATCACCAGAGAGGTGAAGAGCAGCTGAGGGTAGCATTTCCTCCTAGGTCTACAAGAGCGTATAGATCTGTGACTGGAGCGTCATATTTATTAGTAATTTAAAAATAAAACCCTATGACTCTCCACACAGGGAACTCCCATTGGCTGCCACTACAGATCAGCAGCACCACAGAGACTAATTTATCCTCTGCCCGTAGCACTGGAGCACATCCTGCCAGATGCTAAGCGCTTCTCACTCCCATCATCTCAGAGGACTTGGGAGCACTCTACTCTTAAAAAGCACAATGAAGTATATTACAAACAAGTACGGAGAACTCAAACACGTGTGAATCTATATATGTATACGTCTTTACCTGGAATCTCAGGATAATAGTCCAAATAAGGCCAAGTGTCAGCCTGTGATTCCCATCCACAATATCATGAGATCCCATGTTTTCTAGGTGCACTCTTTGCTCTTTCAGGAACTGGAGGGCTTTATCAACATTCTCCAGGCAATGGATGCGCATCCTTCCCTTAGTTGGTTTAGGCTAGAAGGTAAAAGGGAGAAGAAAAACATGTATTACTGTAGGCAGAAGGGGAAAAAAAAAGTGCTTGTTAACTCTTCAGTCCAGGCAGGTGAGTCGCCATGATGTCCACTCCCAGCCAGCAATGCCGTATGCATTCGTTCTTCAAATCCTTGCGTCTTACAGTGCATTTACACAAGGCTAATGGTAGCACGTGTCAAACCCGCGGTGGAAACGCCAACATCCTACACCTGAGCCGCACACGCTGGGCACCAATTTCATTTGCTTTTCATATTTTGCCTGCTTACTTCCTTCATTTTCTTCTGCCGAGTATACTCACTCACTAGCTGGAAGATAAATGATTTTGTTAGGTTCATGCCACACCCGTTACATTTTCCCAAGATGCTTTTTTTCTCCAGTACAAGTTCTCCCACACTTAAAAAAGATTCTGCAAAGATAAAGATATGAAACAAACTGATAACCGACATACGCACGCAATAATAGAAGGAATTACTAATGAACGCTCCAGCGAGTATCTGTAAGTACAGATACACGCTCTCCAAAAAGGCAGCTCAGATTTGGACTGTCGGCTACTCAGTAAAACTCCTTGAGAAAGAAATGCTCTTGCTTTTCCATTTTTTTTGGTCTGTTGGATAAATAGTATGGAAATAACAGAAGAGATTTATTCCAAACAATTTATTCACAGGAAAAGAAAATAAAAACAATAGTTAAAAAACCCCAGCCACATCAACATAACACAATCTTCTGAAGGCCCAGCGCAAATGAAAAACGCCATGAATTTATTAACAGCATGTAGAAGTCTGCTGTAAAACTGAAGAAAATTAAAGCAACTTTGTTCTGCAGATAAGGATTACAGCTGAATAGCCTGTTCAGCGTTCACTGAGATGTCACCAAAGGTACTCAGCCAAACTACTAATTGACATAATTTCCTTGTTCTCTGCAGTGAATGTAATCAACTGGCAGGGGAAATAGCTCAGGCAAAATCCTTGCCTCAAGACTGCATCCAAGGGGAAGAGTTTCAGCTGGAGCCATATTATGGTCCCTAGAAACAGCAGCCTATAATGGTGTGTCATAAAGATGAAATACTTGCTAGAAAGATGCCCTTCAGGACACATAAAAGCCCCGAGGCGATTAGTTTCACTTCATCTTTCAGGTAGCACACTTCTCCTCCAGAAGTCGGGTAACGATGCAGAGAAAGTCAACCCACAGCTCCCAGCAAGGGCAAAAATTTCCAGGAACCTGCCACTGCTTTTGGGTATAAAAATCCCTCCGAAGAGGCACAAATTGCATGTACGCCCCAAATGCTGCCAGTATAGGGTGAAGAGGCATAGCATGAGTGGGAGCAAGAGTGAGGTTAGACGGTTGGCTGAAAGCAACGGAGATCCCTCGCCACCAGCAGGGACAGTCGGGGATCCATCCTTTCGGTGGTACCATCAGTCACCCAGGAGCGTGGTACGCTGGACCACAGGTTTAATTTAACCTTGCAAAATACAGGTGGGAAGGCTGTTTCCAGGGCGGGAGAGGGAGCGCCCAGCTGCAGGGGAGGGCAGAGGCGAGGCTGCGCTCCAGCCCGCTGCCACACCTGAGTGCCCGAGATCAGCTCATACAAGGTGTGCTCACTTTGATCCCAAAACACAGGAACGACTGTGACCATTTCCAAGCAGCAGTGGCAGACCTGACTCTGTCCCCATGCCTTAACACGGCCCTTCTCACTTACCTAAGCAGTAACTGCGCTGCCTCCAGTGCCTCAAGTTATTGAGCAGAAAATGGTTTTAAAAGCTCTTTTTCTGCTCTCAGAAGCTTAAACGCCAAGGTGACCAAGTTAATACCATTCACATTAGATGTTTTATTTAGTTCCCGAGACCGCCTGCCGCCACCCACGCTCTGTACGACAACATAGTCTCCGATTAAGAATCCAGGAAACCTTCAGTACTGGCAGGATTTTTCTCCCTCAAACTCAATGACTGTACGTGGAGCAGCAGAGCATACACAGTGAACCTGAACAGGACACTGCTCCCTGGAGAGCAGCAGCGGGCCGATATATTTTTCGGCTGCTCCAGTACTGGGTGCACTTTGTGGCTCAGAAGTTCCCTATCGGGGCTGTAACAGCTTATTAGCGGTGTCATCTAGGGCTGTTCAAACTATGACTTATTAACGGTCTGAGAAGGCCCTTCAAATTTTTGCACGGACGAGAACAACAGAGCCACCCGGCGAAAAAAATGTCGAGCACCCCGAGAAGCCAGAAGGTGCAAGTTTTCTGCCCCTCCACCCCAGCAGGCCACACGGTCTAACCTACCGTTCTGCAACAAAAAGAGGAAGAGGTGTCTGAGTCCGGTTTGTACAAGGTGTGGCTGCGCTTGCCACACTCTCCTGCACACCCTCAAGATGAGACACCGTGAGACGTGACTTTCACGGGGCTAACACGGACCCAGAAATGAACCGGAGGGAAAGAAAGCCCCCTGAATGCACCGGTTTTTGTATTTACCTAAACTCTGCGAGTCTTCACACTCACATTATCAGGAAAATGTTGTACATCAAAAATCTTCCCTTTTCCAATAGAAAACATGACAGAACTCACCACAGAGAATCTGCTTAAACAGTTTGACCTTTGAGCATCCAGGAATTGTAAGGAATTTACTAATCTTTTATAAAGTTATGGAAGAAACTGAGCTAAATGCTTGATTTTATGCTGAAAACAATTCTCAGCTTCATATTTCTGCTTGGGAGAAGCTGGTTAACAGTGTGTGCAAACAAAATTACAACTGTCTTTTCATACTGTCTGGATTCTTTCCCTCTTTGCTCAGTGAGACTATTGCGTGCTATCACTTTCTTTCCAAATACTGTGCTGTACACGGAAGACCTTACGCAGTAAGGTCGGACCTAAACACTGGGATTAAGAATCAAGCCAAGCAAAGATGTGGATGTTACCCTTATTGGACTCTCTCATTTTGAGTTTCTCCAAAGCACCTTCAAGGACTCTGGGTTTTCTTCATCAAAAATCACAACAGCTTTTGAAAAACGCAGGGTTTGTGCAAATGAAGCTGAAGGTCTTTCAGAGGGCAAAGAGCAGTCCTGCTTCCCTCAGTAGTATCCTAAATCCTGGACTCTGCCCCACAGGCATATGGCTCCAGCAACAGCATCTGAATTCCAGTTTTGAAAGTGAGAAAACAATTCCTGTTTGTTCTACTGCTTCAGTAAATGCACCATATTAAAATCATTATCTAGGCTAGTTTCTGTGTTTATTGTTTTCTTACCATTTGATGTTTCTTGATTTTAAGGTTTCTGCATAACATACTGCCTTTAGATTTCTGCTTAGGTGTCATGGAGATGTCAGAACCTAGCCAATACCAGCTAAAATAAATTCCAAAATGCTGGAGAACCTCAGCAAGTGGACGCTACGTGCAATCCTCCTGAAATATTTTTGGTGTGTGTAATTGTCTCAAGGTTTAGTGCATTGCGTTATCTGTATCCTTGTTTGCAGAGGAAGGTGTAGTGGAATGTACTGTTCAAACAGAGACTGCTGTCCTTCATCCTGAGATAAGGAAGCTACAAAAAGAATTTGCAGTGGCGCTGGCAGCTGCCAATGCGATAGGCAAAGGATGATGCAAGTGCATATCCAGCATTCTCACCGGGTGGCTCCTGCGCCCTCCCCACCCCAGCAGCTGCGTCAGCTCTGTTTGCATTTTTCAAAACCTGGAGTGAAAAAAATGTAAATGAATCACGCAGCAAGAGTCACACGACTGGTCTGAGCTTCACCACTGCTATTTGACATTGAAAGTCAAATCTTGGCAGGCAGGTACGAAGATTTAAGCAGAGGCCTGAATTTAAACAGTTGCTGTCTAAATCCTCCAATAATGGGGCATGTTGGTCTCAGTTACTCCTGTATGAATAACATCTGTTGCCTGCAGCGCACACGTCAAACCTAATACCTCGCCAAAGTAAATGATCTGGCATCGGGAGAAACACGTTTCAGCAAGGTGTACTTGACCAACACTGAGATTAGTTACCTCCATCCACACGATGCCTGTATCCACACAGGGTACTCCTATGCACGTCGGAGCTTCCTTACCCTCACAGATCCATTTCAAAAGCTCCCTCTTTCGCCTTACTGTACAGGCACTACACTGTGGGCCATATGTTCGACTCATTAACCAGAGTCTCAAGCCATAGAGCTTCCATTAATGGGAGTGCTTGGTGACAAGCGATTACACAGTCGCATCCTCATGTAGCCTTAGGTCTTAGCTAAAGACCCGTATTTCTTTGAAAAGATTGCTTTAAATTAGGTAGCTAAGAGCACAGCCATCATTTAAGGAACTGAAGGAAAAACCGATACCCAGCCACTTCCTGACACCCAGTTTTCCTGTCATGCAGCAGCGTTTTTCACTACAGGGATTTTCTTACTCACCACTCCCTTGTGCTGCTCTCAAGGGGACTCTCTCAGCCCACCCAAAGTAAGAATTTGCCCCATTTATTTGAATTCATTTCAGCTATTTCCCTGACCAAAGAAAATCCAAGCCTTATCTACCCTAGTAAAATCAAGCACAGCCAGGAGCGTTCCTGAGCAGTAGGGTACGATTAGCACCATGGCCAAAACTGCTGCAATGCTTTCCAGGGTGGACGTGGCCCTCTCCAACCAGCTGCCCTCCACAACCCCCCAGCACGCTCCAGGGAAGGCAGGAGGGACGTTCCAGGCCTCAGGCCGGCAGGCAGCGTGCGCACAGCCACCTGCATCTGGCGGCTGCGTTTGCTAGCACAGAAACGGGCCAGCTGGCCACGGTGCCCGGGAATGGTCCTCAGCACATCTAATTCACCGTTACTGAGACCGTCTAAGGGGCTGGAGAACATTCAGTGCTCTGCGCCTGTCCGATTCGGGACCGGGGAGTATGCTGCTGGAAGCACTCAGCATCTCACCAGCAAGGAATCTTTGGAGGAGAGTTCCTTTGATTCCTACTGAAGGCAATAGGAAGACATTTCAATGGTGTCTGGATCCAGCTGAAGCAACAGGCCTCTTCTTTTCTTCTTTAATACATAAAAAGACGTTTGCAGTGCTGAACCCTCTGGACTCAGTTTTGCTATACTTCAGTTGAGCCAAGGATTCACTAAAAAACCACCCAAAACCAAAAC
>VZTV01064603.1:0-27495 GCA_013400875.1 Anhinga rufa
TTTTTTTTTTTTTTTCCAGAATGAACCTTATTTCTGTCTTGCTGTTGACATAAATGGCACGCAACCAGCACACCGAAACTATGTCAGGAAAAGCTCTCACTGGCACCCGCAGAGCAAGCGGGGAGCCGAGTTCTTCTCTTTGGCATCTATTGTGGAGTATTTTCCAATTTTCCTGCGAGAATTCATGAGAGGGGGGTGCAGAATGTTATCTACATGCTCTGAATCCTATGATTTAAAGCAATTTTAGGTGGTTCAGATTAAGCACTTCCTTTTAATGTCATGCTGAGAAAATAACATCTCGTCAGACATTAAGCAGATGCTTCTATAATCGAGTTTTGGATATGGGTGATTATTTGACTTGTAGCTCCAAAAAACATGTAAACTTCTTTACCTCTGGAGAGACATTAATCCAAACAAACAAGGAAAACCTAAAGAAGTGACAGCACATAAACCTACGAAACAAAAAAGAAAAAGGAGTATTTTTCTTTACTTTTGTTTGTCCTCGTTCCCCACCCTCTCCCCTCTTGCATGCCAGCTCTATAGTTTCATTGTTTGACAGAAATTATACCGTCAAATATCTCAAAATCTGATGTCTTTACTAAATTTCAAAACAAAAAATGTAGGCATCTTGCACCATCCTTTGGTCACAGCCTTGAGCAAGGATCCTCGATGTGCAAAGGCCCGGATTTGCTGACCCTCGGGACACTGAGCAGCAGACCCTCACCGGGGAGGCAAGGGTCCCACCGCACGGGCGGCTCTGCCGAGAGCGGGGAGGAGGACAAGCAGGGAGATGTGTTCGGGAGCTGCCATGCTTCCTACAGAAAGGCTGTTAGGCATCTAGATTTTTGTGTAGCTTTAATCACATGCTCGTATCCCTGCTGGGCTTTTCTGGCTTTAACGTTATTTAAAGAAGAATGATGAAAAATCAGACCAACCTGCAGAAATCCCTGGAGACACCATGACCCACCTTCTTTCTGCCTTTTGGATGGATCCAAACCTGGATCCACCATTTTCTCCAGCTCAGCAGCACTCCATGGATTAACACAAGGATCTGGGCCCCTGTATACAACTACAGCTAACAAATCTTTCCTGAATAAAATGTGGAAAGTACAGCTGCCTATGGTTGACATACATTTTGAGTTAAGTCTTGCATTTGGAGTCATCTTTCATTACGGCCATGATTACATTACATCTGTCCCTACTCATGGCAGGGGGGTTGGACTAGATGACCTTTAACAGTCCCTTCCAACCCAAACTGTTCCATTATTCTGTGATTCCGTGATACATTCTGTGATGTTTTATATGCTGGTGGAAGAGGCAGATGAATTATTTTTTTAGTTACGTATTTGATAAAACTTAGGAACAGAGAGAAATCTACTTATATCCAATGAAGAATGAAAGGCTTTATTTAATCTCTGAACATAAATTAATGTTGAAGCTTTTCCTGATCCCAAGGCAAGAACACTCACTGTGCTATTTCGAAAAACCTCATCGCTCATCTTGAAATGGCGCTGCCAGGCGATGGCATTGAGAGTGACGTGGACTAACGTCTTTGTTTCTGTGCTGCTGCCGCAACGTGCCTCCCAGGCAGCAAAGTTTCCATTCTGCGCTGAAGTAAACAAATATAGCTATAACTTTTCACCTAAGAAAGAAGGGGATAGTTGTGTTTCACAGTGCAAAACCTTCGAAAGGAATTAATGCCACTTGCAGCCAAATGCTCAATATTTCATTGGCAGAAGCTTGCTTCATTGCGCTGTTGTGTTCACCACCAAATTGCCACGAAGGGATCTGCCCTGGGAGACGTCTCCTCTAGTGAAGGTCCTCTGCACTGAAAGATCTTATTTTTCAGCACCAGACCCAAGGCACTGCAAAATAACCGCAAGAGCTATTACACCACAGATGCTTGTACTTAAGATGCCAGCAAGTTGTGAAGTGACTCCCAGCATAAATGTGAGCAAAGCTCACCTCAGTTCATTAAAAACAGCTAATATGCCAGAGCTATGAGAACCTCCCGAACTTTAATATCAGCTGTCAGGTGTGCCAACTGGCAGTCAGAAATCAGAACAGCTGTAAACAATTGTTACTTGACAGCAAACACCTCTGTGCACATACTGGGCATGTTGCACGCAGCATTAATTCCTCCATCAGCCACAGCACCCCTCTCCAGGCTTACAGTCAGTAACTTGGCTGCATGGAAGTTTGGCCACATTCACGTCCCATCTGTTCAGATTTGCTTTCAATATTGCATTCGAATCCTTAGTATCGTTCCCTTGGGAAAAAGGACAGTTCAAACCTAGACCTTGTAGGACCTGACCAAACATAGCTTTATTTTCCCTTTGTCCTACACACCCAACACTCAACACAAAGCATTTGGAGGACTACCAACAGAGACCACATTAAGGAACTATCAAAGTATACAAACAGCGAAAGTATCAATGACAAAACATCATCTTGGAACGATGGTGAGAGGATTAAAGATAATTTGTGGTTAAGACCAGCTTAGCATGCCTAGCACAACTCTGTTAACTACTGATGATTTTCAGTGTGATCACTGTTGACCCTTCCTTTAGAGAAAGCAAGAAAATGAATGTTGCAGCAGGTCCAGCATCTCCCTCCGCACATGTAGGAACTCGATATACAAAATATACCGGCTCCCTTCTCCATGAGGAATCTCGTGCAATTCTTCTAACGATCGATTTCTGTCACGGCTGGCTGGAGAGAGCCACGTCTCCTGGCAGAGAGAGCTGTAGGGGCCGGGGAGATGGAGGTGCCCTTCCAGACGGGGGGCACAGGGGCTGTGTGCGAGCCTGGGCATGGACAAAGCCCGCGCTCCTCCTGGCTGGACTCCTTCCTCCACGGCTGCAGCCACCCCACCGGCTGAGCCGAGCAGATGGGCCACGTGCCACCAGCAGGCAAGGGGCTGCCTCCAGCCCGTTCCCAAGGAGCCACAGCTTTACTTTACAAGCCTTTCTATCAAACCTACAAAACAGTACTTAAATATACCATATCACCAAAATGAAGAGATACGCTTCAAGCGTTCAACAGCAGAGAAGAGGGTCTTCCTACTGCGGCTCACCCGTTAGGCATCTATGGAGCTTTTTTGCTTCCACTCATTAACACTGCGGAGTTATTCCCCGTCCCTCAAGCAACCCATCATCATGCATGTCTCCTCGAACATCAGACAGCTCTTACCGAGCTGAGTCATCGCTGTGCCTTCAGCCTGGCCGCCCAGCGGAGCCAGCAGCTACCCAATCCAGCCCTGCCTGCTCAATGGCAAGCAGATTGATTTCGCAGCCAACCGTGCTCGCTGGATTCCTGGCACGGGGCATCAGGAAGGGGCAGATCAATACCCGAGCTCATCGCTGCCACCAAGCAGCAGTGTCTGACCACGGCTTAAGTTCTGCCTCGATCCTGGACGCATCGCCCAGAAGAGGAGCTGCTGCCGAGAAAGGTCTCCAATTGGAGTACTCCGCCCAGGAACAACCCTGCGTATTTTATTCTCTCTGATAAGCCAAAAGATAATAGCAGGGGGCTAAAACCTAGTTTCTCATCTTATGCAAGCCTTCTCCTGGAAGTTTGCATTTGAATATATTTCCCTACCGAGGCAATAAGGTAGAGCAGAGCAGAGCTGGAGCCTCGGGATGCAGCACAACGCACGGACCTCTGCAACAGGCACGCGTAGGGCACTATTTCATAACAAGATGAGCGGCGGCCGAACAAAGTTCTTACATCCTTGCTAAATGGCACTGTCGAACGGCAGCTGTGAAGAAAGAGTTGGTTCTTATTTAATCTTCAGTATGGCTTGGTTTAACTCCACCATTTGCTGAATATGAACAGTTATATATTTTATACTGCGCTGCCCTTTATTTAGAGGAATTTTTAGCACTTGCTTTTAAATAGAATTTTTAGATCAAAAGGAATAATATTGCACAACAATCTTACTGCAACCCTGTGAGTGAACAACAGGAACAGAAGGATTCTTGATGGATTTTGTACATAAATAGTAACTAAATGGGAGGTGAGAGTGAAAAGCAGACACACAAAAGACTTCTCTCTAATAAATCCTGTTACTTTCCTTTCTCTTCTTTCTTTAAAAAAATCTCATGTGTTTACAGTCCACAGTGTTTTCCTGAGGGAGGTAGAATTCCTGATCATACAGCAGTACAGTCTATTGCCACTGTGATGGGTCAATAAGAATTAAAAAAGTATAAACCATTAGAAAAGCATTTGTGCAACTGTCAAAGCGTAGTTAACGCTTTATTTCAGAGAACAAAAGCCCCAGTTTGTGTGAAAATGGAAAGCACTACATCTAGAATTCATCACTGTTTTCGTTCCTAATCTTTTAACTTTGTGAGACTAATGAAAGAGCTAGTATTTTTGCTACCCACATGATATAAATAAACACGCCTAGAACTTCTCAGCAGGTGACCCTCGCTGGGTTGCATCTGACGGCCCCTCGCTGCCCCGACGGCTCCTGCACCGCCGCAGAGGGGTCGTAGCGCACCTTGGGGATGGCCAACAGTGTTATTAACGGAAAGACAGATGGAGGAAGGCAGCATTCAGGGACTCATCCACCAAAAACCACATCCTATTATTTATGCTGCTCACAAAACTAGCTCTTTATTTCATGGCCATTGTCTCAGAAGCTTTTTGCTCATGACAGGCTGAGCAGCTTGACCTTTCCCTCTGGCTGTTCTT
The DNA here is from genome assembly GCA_013400875.1 of Anhinga rufa. Classification (NCBI taxonomy): domain Eukaryota; kingdom Metazoa; phylum Chordata; class Aves; order Suliformes; family Anhingidae; genus Anhinga; species Anhinga rufa. Next base: position 4,699 of record VZTV01064603.1, read on the forward strand.
CGCTTCCCCGTTTCCCCAATGCCAAAAGCAGTTTTAGCAGAAAGATACAGCAATAGAGACAAAACAAGAGCAGGTACCTAAATGACAGAACAGAATGGAGCCGAGGCATGAGAATTAGTCATTTCTGCCTCTTCCCCCCCGCCAGTCCATCAGCCTTGGGCAGAGAATGAAACGAGGAGCAGAGAAGTCCCAGTGCACAACTTCTGATGGTGTGCTTGGCCGCGTTAGGAAGGATTTCTGTTTCTGAAGAGCAGCAGGGTCTCCAGGACGCTGGGCAGCACGTGCCCTGCTCCGCTCCGAATCAGGGCATGTTCACACGCGCGGCCGAGCCCCGCGCTCTGCGCTCTGGGTGCTCCGTGCGAGAGGCCCAGCCAGCTCATCCGCTGCAACAGAGCGAGGTTTTCTGTGTCTGTACAAACATTTGTACCACACTTGGGTGAATTAATTAATTGTCAGAGAGCAGCCAGACAAATATCAAGCTACTGAGAAACTGGAGAGAGCAGCAGCTCTTCGCTGCTTGTTATTGGCAAAATGTCACCCCTTGTGCAACAAATATGCTTTCCCGTTTCCTTCAATGTTTCCTAATGAAGTAGGTATTCTATACAACGTCAGGCTATTTTTCAGGAAGCTTTTTCCAGGCAGACAGAGAATGAAAATACTCATGAAAATATCCAATGTGTCGCACTTTGACAATTCCAGCTCTTTTATGAGCGCTGCCCATGGGCCTCAGATGTCACGGTGCTCACGCACATCCAGCTGAACAAACAGCAGCGCCGCACCAGTGCAAAGGGCTCAGTAGCACCCTCGGACTGAGCATAAAAAGGAAAGGTGTATCAGAAACGCTTTTACCTGTATTTACACCAAATGACTCCAGGATCCCTAGATTTTGTAAGGAATATGGTCAGACATAATGATTTTAAGCAACACCATAAATAACCATGACTGAGGCTAACCTGGCTAAATTCATAAGACAAATTGTATAGCTTTTACACTACAATTAGGTAGTGAAACTGTAAGGCTCAGGAAAAAAGAGTTATAAATAAAGCCTGCCGAGAGAACCACAGACCTTTTGCAAAAGGACATCTTACATCGGCAACATGTCCTGCCACTTTTGAAGGACAGGTACCCGCACAAGGGGACCTGGCTGATTACATGGTTTAAGAAATAGCTTGTAGTTCAAATCCATAACGTTAGTGCTTCCTCCCTTGGGGGCTAATGACCCACAAAAGGAAGCAGCACCTAGTAACCACCACGAGCTCTGTGTGCCTGTGTAGGTGCGTGTATATATGCGTATGCACGTCTATCTATCTACCTGTCTATCATTGCTCTCCCAGGAGAACCCAGTTCCACGGGTCAGGGTAACACAACCAAAACCCTGGTTTACTTCTCCCATTCAGTTCCACAACAGTAAAGCAGCATCTCTTGACTGCACCACTACTGAGTTACCACTCGGGACGTGCTCGCCAGCGTGGGGACAGGGACCGAAGGCCAAGGTGCACAGGAACACGGGAAAAGGTGCTCAGAGGCTGATGCAGAGGGTCACCAAACTCTGAAGCCATGCAAAATAGAAATGGTACATAAAGAGAAATGAATTAGAAATGGTACATAAAACTGACACAGAGGACTCTGCAGGCTCGGCTGGTTGGTGTGCAGCTCAGGGCAGCCAAATGCTGGGCAATATGGTGGTCTGGGAGGGAGGAGACTCCCTCCCAAGCAGCAGTAACAAGAAATGCGCTCTCATGGTCCCCTCAGCCTTGTCACGTGAAAAGCCCAACCCTCCACACAGCCTTTCTGATCCACCTCTAAAGGTCTATTCCACAACAATAACTTTTTTCCACATCCTCTTTTTGCCTGTCTCCAGAATCCATCACCATGGTTCGCCTGGGAAACAAGGCAAACCTAATCCTTAAAAGACTGGAAAAGAAGCTATTTCAAAGGTGAAAGGCAGGCAGGAAAATTGGGAGGAACAGAAGCACGTCGTGTGCTCAGCAGCGTGAAAGACACTTCCTAGTAAGTCTGGCTCGTGAGAAGCTTCTGTCCCGGGGCAGGTCTAGCCTAGGAGCTGCAGCTGGCTCGGGGTGCACGACGCAGGTGGGAAGCCTCTCCGACTGTGGCAGAATCATATCGAATCTATCATTACAACAACAGTTTCTATTGATAACTGCATGCCAGCTGCATCAGTTTCTGTTTGTATTTCTCAGGTTCCATTTTTTCTTCATTGCTGAGACTCAGAAAATCTCAGCGGCTGGTTACTGGCTTGTGGGCAGCTCCTGTATTCACCACAGTAAAACCAGAAGGACAGAACTGTACCCAGTACAGATTCTCTGGATTTGTGTCTGTACAGTTACTACGGATACAGATTTGTTTTTAAGCAGTGTACAGACACTTAAACAGGAGGTTATGAACTCCAGACTTCTTTGAATGCTGATCCAACCCACAAGAAGAAATAGATCATGTGAAAAGGAGAAAGTCTCCTTCTGCAAACATCATTGAACTATGGTGCTGCCTAGGGTAACAAAACGGGTACACCCCCTAATGCTCTGGCTAAACCCAGATGATATTTACTTTTACAAACAATTATAAAGGTGCTTAGGGAATATTTGCTGTATCATGCTGATATAGTCATAATTTCATAAGAACAGAGGACATTGTTCCTTATCATTTATGACATTAAGTGCTCTGTAATTGGATTATCCAACCACAAGCATTAACAGAGCATCCCAAATCCATAAGCTGCAGCTTCTAAGGACTTGTAGATGGTTCTGATGTCCAGGGTAGCTTCAATTTTATTGTCGCCAAATCCTGCATCTGATGTGAAACATCCCATGCTCTTGGTTCAGCTATCCAGCTTGTGGGGGTGTCATCACTTCTCAGAACAACAAAAAAAGATCCACATGCTGGTCATGTTTAAGCCACCGAGAGGTTGATATTTGGCATTAGCAAAGCAGGGCACATTTTTTCCCTTTAAAAGTAAGACTTTTTTGTGTCGGCCATGTTAGACCATCAGCCTGCGCTTTGGCTGCACGGCTGGCACAGAGGGCAGGTAAAGACACCGCCACCACCAGAGAGGAGGCATAGCCTCTTGGGTAGCTTGCAGCTGAGCACAGCTGAGCTGGTGTTTCTCTTAAGAGTAACGCTAGAAGAACACGATCTCCAGAGAGATCAGCTCTGTGTCTGCTGCCATCAGCGCGATGGGCAGCGCGGGCGATCAGGTCAGGAATGGCTCAGGACTACCGTATCACAGCTCCGTGCCTCGCATCCACGCGTCCCCGAAGTCTGAATAGATAAAGGGATGGATGCTGTGCTGGAATGAGAGCGCAGGACTAGGAGCACGCACGGGCTGCTGGCGGCAAGACGGCCCGCTCCGGTGGTACGTGCCACGGCAGGCGCAGGGGGCTGGGGCAACAAGGCACTAGATCCTCTCGGCGTGGGTGCGCTTTGATGGCAAAAGACGACTTGACAAGAGAAAATGACAAAACTTGAGGCGAGGAGTAAAGAGGCACTTTCCCCAGCAGCTCCACCAGCACGAGGTGGAGCGCGTCTACAAAGCGTGGGGGAGCAAACCGAAGGAAAACATCTTCTGGGCTGTTCTGTAGCGGAAAAAGGAGAGAGACTGGCTCATGCACGAATTTTATTCTTGGTTGTGCGTAAGACCTGCAGTGCATTTCTCAACTCCCGACATGCACAACCAGCGTGCTCTGCCTGTCCCCCACGGCCTGGGAGGGGAAACGTAAGAGGAAGGAGCTGTGCGAGCAGAGACGTGTGCTTGTGAATAAAGAGAGGGTGTCACATACTGCACCAGAAAAGCCGTCCTTACCCCGTGAAGAGGCTTCAGCAAAATACACAGGAGACTTCCCCTTACACAAGATGCAATGAATCAGAGGACAGACTACAGCAAGCTCAGGGTTAGCGCCTGTTTGATTTTAAGTGTCACATTCAAATGCCACGATTTGCATCAGCATCCCACTCCCCTCCAAGCCTCCTGATGACTAGGAACCCGCGGGTTTCGGGACTTGGGAGGGCCAGAGTCCATCTGAGGGGCACGCTGAGAAACTGTAGGGGCACGGGGTGAGCCTGGCACACAAAGCGAAGCCATCCCGCTCAACAGCCAGCTCCTGGGAGCTGCCGCTCGTGCAGGTCCCTCTGCAGGGGACCATACCCCTCCCTGCCCGCTCATGCAAAGGGACAGCCCGAGGCAGGGGACGCAGCAGCCCTGCAGCCCCAGGGGAGGCGATGCCACCCCACCACGGTGCTCTGCTCTGGGGCACCTCCCCACCCGCCCGTGGGAACCTGCAGGGGCGGCTCAGGGGCCATCGGAAGATTTTTGGGTGGAGGAGGGTGCTTCCACCCTCCACTCTCTCATGCCGCTTTCCTGTCCTCAGTCTCCCAGCTGCTGGCGCGAGCATCCATCGCATTGGTCCCACCTCCCGTCCCACCTCCGGTCCCACGCCAGGGTGACTCATCCGCAGGGAAGGATGGGGGCTGGAATAAACCCCAGGCAGCTTGTAATGCAAATGTTAAGAAGGCACTGGGTATATAATAACAACAAAAGTGGGCAGCTTTTACTATAAATCACTGTCTTATGAAGTCTGATCCTTCAGAAACCCCAAACACGTCCCTGGTGGGGGTGAGCAGTATCATGTCTCAGGCCTCCTTCCAGCTGAAGTCACTGCTCACACCGTCACTTGAGATCATTCAGCCACATTTTCTGCTCTGTAATTGTACTGCTGCTGCCCCCACAGCCCAAGATCCGGACAGTAAGGTAGCGTTGGACCACATCGTTATTTCAGCTTTTCATTCTTTGCCATTCTCTCTCCCGTGGCTTTTACCAACGACACACAGCTTAGCAACGTCCAAGAAAGAAAAAAAATAAATCACTAAATACTTCCTAGGAGGCTGCACCATCACCAGCCTGCGGCGGGCCCTCGGCCTCTCGCGAGCTCCAGCACGTCAAAGCGAAAAGCAAAGGCAAAAATCACCCGTGGTTTTTTAATACTGAAGGATTGTGGTTGTGGCCTTTCTTTTTTTGGGGGGAAAAAACCTGAACGTTTATAAAGCCAGAATAAAAAGACCAAGGATCAAACTTGCGTTGATATCAAAGAGGGATTCAGTTGAGAATAGACTTTAAGGAGATTTTATTTACGGTGTATCTACTGCGTGGGCTTTTACGACCTTTAGAAAATGGATTAAAGCCTTCCTATACCCAGCTTCAGGCTGTGTGAATTATTAAAGCAACAAAATCACGAAGTTAAAGTACTTTTGCAAAGCAGACCACGCTGCAAGCCAGCTCCCCCTGGCAGGGTCGGCGGGGACCCCTCAGCAGCCTCCGTGCGCCGGCAGGCCGGGGGGCTGTCTGAGGCAGGTCCCATAAAGCTTCATAAATTGCTCAAAATAAAGAAAAAAAAAAAAAGAAAGAAAGAAAAAGAAGGAAAAAGAAAGCAACGCCCCCCAGGCCCCTGTGGGCTGCCTGCACGGGCCCACCCGCCCCGAGATGTATTTGTTCTCTCTGGAAAATTTAATTTCACATTGCTGCTCATTGCAGCCCCCATCCCCTGGTTTAATCCGCCTGTGTCCAACAGCAGACAAAGACATAAATCCGTGCTGAAGAACTTTGGTTTTGTTTCTTCATGGCAGTCAATGGAAAATAATGAATTCCCACAACCCTACCCAGTTCTTTATCCCTTGGAAAAGGTGGTGGTGGCTGATTCGAGGGAGAATTGAGAGGGAGGCCCAGGTGGGAGCAGGGGTACAGGGGCGAACGCTCCCCGGTTCGATCAGACAAAGACTTGAGCGAGGAGAGGCCCATTTTCATGAAGGGAGACATCAGGATACCTGCAACGCAACCAGCCTGAGGCTGCCAGGTCTCATCACGCCTCTCATGAAGCACAGTGAAACTCGCAGGGTGTCTCCCATTAAAACAGGGGGTCGCAAATCTCATCACTTTCTGGAAATCCTCTCTTGGCTGCTGCTCTTGGGTAACGGCAATGGACCAGCTAAAACCTGGGCAACGGCTGCTGCTTGAGGAAGGAGGCTGTGCTGCAGCAGAAACTTAATGCTCCTATTAAAATACTGAAAATGAAATAATATTACCTCTAATATGTATGGAAAATATTACCCATTTGCTAATTTGAGTAAATGTGGAATTCAGCATGACCTTCATTTGATTAATAGTACCTTAAAGATGATTAAACCCGTCTCTAGGAAACAGAAATTGGCCGGGTTTTGCAGATACGCCAGAGCCACAGCTGAGGGGCTCTCCGAAGCCTATTGGCTTTCCAAATCCAGAAGTGATTTCTGAATTCCTTTTTCCTTCCTTTGGTCCGGTTCCTGTACGAAGGACCACGCAGCCTGTCCCAAGAGGTGCACAGAACGAGAGTGGAAAGCAAACGCCTTGCCCAAGGCACCCCAGCGGGTTGCTGCCTCCTGGGTCCCATCGCTACAAGATCACACGGTGCCACAGATTTCACAGGTCACCCATCGCACATTGAGGGTCCACACCCCCGTTTTGAGATGGACGGGACGCTGGCTCCTAAATATCTTCTTGAATGTGAGCAGATAAGTGCTTAAATCAACAAAAGCAACTAAATCACTCATAAATTTCAAATAAGAGTTTTCAGGTAGGCAGTTCTAAATTTTCTATAATTAAATGCGAGTTGTAAATGACTTTGTAAATGTAAAAAGCTTTTCTCGGTATCAAAGGAAATTTAGCATATGGACATAATTATCCAGAAAGATGACAGATGAATCATTTCAGCATTTTGTTGAAAGTGTATATACAATTCTGATGCCTGATAGACTGCTACGTGCTAGACTTAACCTTTCTTAACATAAACAGAAAAGGAAGCAGCCACGAGGAGCAGCTCTCTTCAAAGCCAGAAAGGTCCTGCCCTGGGACAAGAATATTTTTTTCTCCTTTTCATGTTCTGAGCAGAATTAATTCTCCAGCACCAAGTGCTGCTGCTCAACAGAATAAAACCTCTTTTCTCTGGGAAGTTTACATTTGGAAGCATCAGTCTTCTCCTGTGAGCTTGAAAAAAATGTTAGCTGCTAATTTTTAGTAAGATTTTGAGTTAGGTTTTGGTCTTTGACGGTGAGCAGGGGTCACAGGACCCTGAGAGTTCCCATTCTCACCTGGAGCGTCTGGGGAGACTTTCCTCTGCTGTTTGCTTTACCTTTACAGCACCACCCTAAGGAAGGACCTGAGCTTGTATTTAATCATTCTCCATTGTCCAATATAACCTCAGAAACCTGACATAGCTCTGCTGCCAGCGTTCACCTCTTCTTGCTCGAGGGACATGGCTGCAAATATGGGTGCCTACTTAAAACCACCCTCTCCCCAACTTGCCCGCTAGTCAGCATTACACTTTCATTACTGCTGATCCCATGTGGACTTACAGCAAAGCCAGGCGGGAATTTGCGTGGGTAGACTGGGCCCCGAGCACACCAGAGCAGTGTAATAGATACCTCAGCGTTCGTCAGTTAACTGAGGCTGTGACCAAACATCTTCGTTAGCAAGCAGTGCTAATGACAGCACCGTGACTAATAGCGTCCATCCTCTTGACTCCAAGAAGAGCTGGACTCTACCACACCGAGTCTGTGGTTGGATTTTGGACTGCTACTGCTTCTCAAGACTGAAGCTACTTAATACATTTTAAGTATTTATAAAGAGATTTTCAGTAATTGGTAAAAATTTGGGCTCTTCCGGCCAAACAGGTCTCAGATCTCCTGAGAAATTTCTGCTTTTGCAAAGTTCCCAAGCCTCCGAACAAAGCTTCCAAGCATCGAATGCAGCAGGTCAGGCTGCTCACACGGCCATTGCCCGGTGTGACGCTGTCTTGTTAGGGCTGTAACGGGCAGAGCGAAAAATCAAAGGACAGTACGGCTGATCTCCTGGGCCAGAGTCAGGTTTTCTTACCCTCACGGTATGAGCTTTTAATCAAAGTGAGATGGGAGAAACCGGCCAAGATGACCAGACCAGAAAGAAGCGAGAGGAGATACGGCTTTGCTCTGATCGCTCAGCTTGTCTTCAGTTTATTTTAGCAGCGTGTGGAGACACGGAGGCGCTTGTGCTGTCCTCTGAACTAGTCCGTGCTATTTCGCAAGTTCAATATTGCACCCTTTGCACCATTTCAAAGGCCCGTTTCCCTGCCCCAACACCCAGTCCTGGCACAAAGCCCTGCACCATGTGACCGTCGTGGGAGGAGATTATGACAACACAGTGCAGCAAGTTTCATGAATCGTCACCAGGGTTATCCCTCCTACAGCTCCCGTCCATCGGGTCAGACCTCTCGGCTAAGCGGAGGGGCACAGCTACTGTTGGGGCACAGTAAAATGGGGGTGACAAAACAACCATAGAACAGTACCAATGCAATCAATTCTCGTCCCTGGGCAAGGACACGCGCACGTGCACACACACGCGCACTGAAGTGCGTGCTTACCGTGCAAACAAATGGTGTAAAATGCCGCGACAGCAGCAGCAAACAGTTATCTACATGGGGACTGAGTGAGAGTCAGCGAAAAGGGAATGAAAAAGGAATAAAACCAGGAAATCAACCAGTAACTGATCTCCAGAGCTATCCAGCTTTTTGATCATCACCTCCCACCTTCTCCCACATGCTCGGCAAAAAAAACACTCATTAAAAATAAACAACAAAAACTCTTCAGCATAACTCATTTCTGAGTGGGAAAACAGCCCAGGGCTTCAGAGAGCCCTCTTGACCACATCGTGCCAGCTCAGTCAACCACCCAGAACAACTTCCAGCCCCTTCCTGATTACTGTCCCCATCTCACAACCTATGAACCCTCTCAGGAAACAGACAACATAATGAATATTTGCCATGAAATGGTCACAGTTGTGCTGGTAGTTTAAAATACACCAGTTTCACCAAGATGCCAAGAATTAAAGCAATGCTAAATAGCAACAAGGTATTTTCCCGAACACATTTTTCCTGTGTTTACTTAGCAGCCATCATCCGACAATAAAAACAGCCTATTTCAGCGCCATTACCATTTCAATAAACAGTAAGTACATAACAGCAGGCACCTAATAAAACATACAAGCGACCGAGCATTCAAGCCTACCTTGCCAAAGCTTCCCTTCCCGATCGCCCGGAGAATCTGGAAGTGGTCAAAGTTCACTGCAAGGTAAAGAAAAAAGAATTTAAATTTGTAAATGCTTTACTGCAAAGGTCTTATATTTATAAAGAAGACAAGGAGACAACTAAAGAGTATTGTTGGTCAAGCTTTTATTAAAAGTCACCACCTCCCGGGGAAGACGCAGGACAGCAGTTCTTCTTTCAACAGTCTGTTTCTGCCCGCTTGAAGTAGCTAGCAAAGTGGTTGAATTAGGTTACTAAATAAGTGGTTTAGCACCGGCTAAAATACAGCTTCGAGCTGTGTCGATACAGGAGGGGTCTCGCAGAGATGCTGTACGTGCGCGAGCGAGCTCGGAGCGCGGCAGAGCGGAGAACGCCAGCGAGCCGCACGCCCCACGCCACGGGCAGCCGCGGCTCCCCACGCGCCTGGCTCCGTGCCGCCGGTGCACGTCCACCAGCCGCTCGGTTGGTACGCGTGCCTTCCAAAGGACAACACTGAGGGGACGGCGACTGACTGCCGCTCTCTTCATGGGCAAACCCATCTGTACCAGATCTGTTCTCTTTTTCAGAGCCGTGCTGAGGAGTAATGACAAGGAAGGACAGTGCAGCTCTAACACTGAAGCTACTGCCTCGATCAGCAGCCACTGCAAACAAGATTATTTTTACTGAACTATTGCTGTGAACTAATCTAATATCAGTCAAATAAATAAAAAAGATAGGTCTGTTTGTACCACTAATGAGATACACCCTATTGCCATACAGTTAGGCAAACAAATAAATAAATACTGTCACAAAAGCCCATGTAAAGGATACAGCTTTACTCCCATTTCACAAATTGCCTCTTTATAACTCAATTCCTTAATGTCCTCATGGCTCAGTAAGCTTCAGGGCTGCAAACGAAGCCCATGGTGCACACACGCTCCGCACATCAGTGCCGGCTGCTGCACTGGCACACGCTTTAGCTTTCGGTCAGCCCTGAAGCAGCCAGGCAGTTGGACCAGACGATCGTGTAGGTCCCTCCCAGCCGAACTATTCTGTTCTATTCTAAGCCCAGCGCAGTCTCGAAGTGGCTGGACGGGTTTAGGAGGAGCTCGCTGGTGGACTGAGCTGCACCCTGCTCAGCAACACCACTTAGTCCTCGCTATTTCTACCGCGAGACCCTGACTGTGCAAGGGGACCCTCAGCATCTCCTCCCCGGAAAGCTCTGAAGGCTGGACATAGAGAAATGCTTGGCAGGGGCTTGGGGATTTGCATCGTGAATGGTGCATGACATGGTCAACGGAGAGCAGTGAACCCGCGTTTGACTGACAGCGGAGACCAGGATCACACAGGAAGAGTGGGAGCACAGAGTACACTATAAATATTCCGAGTCCCACTCCCAGATCTTAAATAAATGCACATCTGTCATCTCTGAGGATGAATCAAAGGCCCACGCATGCCCGTGGAGTTCCTATTACCCTTTTGTGCTAGGCTTATATCCAAAATATTGTTATTGTCACTTTTGTGGGACATTTTCTGCAGGAGAACTCAGAAAACTTTGCCAAATGAAATTGAAAACAGAGTCTGGGCCAGCTCCTACCACGTATCTCCCCCCACTCCATAAGCAACGCTGAAGGGCTGATGCACCATCTCCTCCCCTGGGATGCTCCGGGAGACTCCATGAAAGCCCACATGGGGAAACCAGTGCTGCCCCATCCCTCCGCCAGCCTCCTGCGCCTCCGGAGGAAAGGCTCAGCTACACGGGTGGTGTGACATCTCCTTATGACTCCCCTTCTCTGTGCGGGAACAGCTTTCTTCTAGCAGGACTTGATGGGTCTTGGGCTGAGAAGACATGAGATATTGGCAAGGACGCAGGTAACACCTGGATCCAGTGGCCGGCTCATCTGAGATGCTGCAAACTGGTCGCCTGCTCCCTCCGTCTAACAAAACCCAGCCCTGGAAGGAGTAATCTGCAGCCAGAGGCAGCATTTTACTGAGGCTTTTCCTACCACCCCTATCAGAGAGACCGTAGAGAGCAACGCGACACCGCAGCTACATCTTGTTCATAAATATTCTTTCTGAAATCCAAAATGTTAGCACACACAATGCTGAAGCGCTCGGGGCAATGGATCCAATTTTTTTCACGTGCAAGCAAATCCATTAATTGAACTTCAGTCACTAAGAAATACTGAAAGAGGAAACCCAGCTACAGTGAGCACCTTCAGAGCACAGCATTTTCGTGGCAACTGAACCACGTGCAAGTGCTCGTGACCTGCGATCACTCCAGGAGGAGTTTTTAACAATTCTTTCTTATCATGTTTGGAATATTGTGTAAAAAATCATTGCTGCTGAGAAAACAAAACCAAAAGTGTCATTTCCATGTATCCATGACTACAACTGATCTCGAAAGCATGCTCTAGTCAGCAGTCAAGAAACAAATCTAGATATGAATATTCACCAGGCCCTTGAACCTATCAGCAAAGATGTCACTTCTAATAAATTAAATACACACTTCTGCTGATTTGAAGTTCAGATGATGTTAGATGAACAGGCACAGACTGTTTATTTTCAGATTCTTTTGTTTTTCAGGAATTAGTACGCAATCCCGGTAAAGAAAGAGCAAATCTCAACATTTCAGGAAGAAAATCATAGTAGCAGAGTCTTGCTTTTTGTGTGCAGCACACTAGATTTCTAAAAATGACAACATATCACTACAAAATATGTGATTATCCCTAAAATAGAAATCCTGAACCTGCCTGGAACAATTACGTATGCTCCAGAGACTCCACTTTCTGCGAGCTGACAAGAGAAAGCTGCCTTTCACCCACAGCTAGAAGAGCTGATTATTTGGGGGTGACTGGTACGAGCCTGAGTCATAGATGCCAGTGGAGGATTTCATGACACACGCTCGCAGCCAGCGGGAGATGACAGCTGTTGCCTGTTCACAGGACCATACTCACCCACTACTTTGACTTCAGCATGGCACAGTTTTGACAGTCACAGTCTGTAAGAACAGAAATGGTTTTGGCTTGAGGTTGAACCGGAGGAACCCGTGAGAGGGGGAAAGGGACCTGAAAAACTGGGATGCTTTAGGAAGCATTTCTGTACTGAGGGGGTGGTCAAACCCTGGATCAGGCTTCCTGGAGAGGTGGTCGATGCCCCAAGCCTGGCAGGGTTTAAGAGGCATTTGGACAATGCCCTTAATAACATGCTTTAATTTGGCCAGCCTTGAATTGGTCAGGCAGGTGGACTAGATGATTGTTATAGGTCCCTTCCAGCTGAAATAGTCTATTCTTCTATTCTAGTCTAGTCTAGTCTAGTCTAGTCTAGTCTAGTCTAGTCTGTTCTAGTCTATTCTGTTCTAGTCTGTTCTGTTCTGTTCTAGTCTGTTCTGTTCTATTGCCATCTGCCAAGTACAAATGCTAGGGAGCACGGCACCACGGCGCAAGGACGCTGACTTGCTGGTCGCACCACAGTTCAATGCCATCTGTTGTGCTGAAAGGCCCCAATGGCTATTTTGTTAGCTCCTCATGAAAAAAATACGCTAATTATTCCTATTGACTCCTCTAACAGCTCATTATCAATATAGCACCTTCTCAGGTAAGCGGAACTGCCGGACACAAGACGTTGGTATTTGCCACAAGAGAGACAGGCCTCTTCCCGACTCTCCCTGCCATCAAGTGACAAACCATGAACCACACATAAAGATAAATACCGTGACCTGGATTTGCTTAGTTCGCGTGGTTTTGTTCCCAGTCTCCAGTAACGCATGACAAGCAGGATGGCAGGGTTTCATGCGCCTGTTGGACCTCACCAAACCTCACGCAGCCCAGCCCAGCCCACTTCACAAGAGAGTGCCAGGTGCTGCGCTGACATCTCTATAATTAAGATTTCATTGTAGTCACAAAATGTACTGTGTGGTAAAGCAGGCTGCATGCACAGCTTCTATTTTCCAGTGAAATAAAGAGAATGAAGAATATGTTTCTCTGCAAAAATTCTTTATGCAGAAGGATGAGTATGCCTCGGTGTAAGTTGCAAATCTTCTTCTTTACTACTTTTGCTTTACATTATGAATGTTTTTGTTATTTTTTGCTGTTTATTCTGCGTTTATTTACAAGGTATCTAAAAGTATGGCAAGATAAAACTACCATAAAACTTCAGATACACAGTGAACACCCAGTGAGGGTTCAATATCAGGACCTGGTATTAATGTCCAATAGTAGGAAAAAAAATGGATGCAGTTAGTAAACCCGGAATCCGATATCCTCAAATCTGGGAAAAACAGAAAATTAAAAATCACATTTTAAGGATCGAGTCGACCTTTCACTATTTATCTGCATGTTTTCCAGCTTCATCAATAAAAACAGGGAAGTTTTAACTCCAAGAATGACTCTCTACAACACTAACGACCTAAGAAATTCTTTTTCGAGTCTTGTAACATCAAATTCGTAGGTCTAGTACGCATGATCAACTTTCCCTCTCTATCAATGTATTTCTATATGTTGGCATAATTAATAGCCTTTATCTTCCTATTCTATTACTGCGATCTAGCCTTGGAAGAAAGCACCACAGTAATTGATATAGAAACATTAAAATGTGGCCACAGTAACCACAAGCTTGCTGCCACAAAACGCCAAGAGTTTCATCTCCGGAAGAGAGCTACAGCTTAGACTCAAAGCCGTCGCACCCACGGATTCCGGCCAGAATGGGAAGGCCACTTGTGCAAGCCCCGCGGCAGCGGATGGACAGAGGGCACGCCGGGGGACAGCCGGCGGGGAACGGGGCACCGGGGCGCCGTGCGGGGCAAGCGGTCATGAACGTCGGGGGCGACGGAACGGAACCACAGCAGCATCAAGAGATGCCAGGATGAGGTGCAGCTGTTGGAGCGATGGGGAGGGCTGGGCAAGGGGATTGGGCAGGCCAGGGAAGCGCTGCGAACGTATGGGAACCGCAGGCATCGCCGCAACCAGAAACCTCGGGAGGTTTCCAAAGGAGCAACGAGCCTGCTAAAGGCAGGGGGAGGGAGAGAGGCGGGACAACAGAGGGGCAGGGAAGACTCGGTTTGAAGAGCTTTTGAACTGGAGGGGCAAACGGGGGAGATCAAACGTGAGACTTGTGATTCGAGATGAGGTAAAGCAATCTGGGGGAAAAAGCAGAGGTGTTTGATGGAGAGAGGGAGCAAAGGTCCATGGGGAACGCTGTCGGCAGTCCTCCTCAAGGCTGACACCCTTTCAACGCAAAGCATCCATTTTTTCTCTAACTGGAAGGCTCTGTAGGGCGCAAGAAACCACTGCTTTCCCTTCTATCACTGGAAAAAGCACACAAGCAATATGTTCGGTCTCCAACATCTCGGGCTGATCTGTTTTGCCTATTCATATCCACAGAGAAGATTACATGGATGAGAAAAATGGAAATACAGTAAAATGTGGCTGACAGGAAACTCAAGTGAGAATTAACTGCCCAGGAATTCAGGGAATGCTGGTAGATAATGAAAGAAATTAACGGTATAATACAAGCCCAGTGCTATAAATGAACCCCTTCAGAAACTAAGGACTCAAACATACTATTAGGAAGCAACTCTGAAGTCGTGTAAAAACAGCGAGTTATTGTATGATTAAAAAGGAATCTCTGCGACTCTGTAAGGAATCAAATATACCATGCAAAGCAACTGCAAAGTCATTTTAGGAAGACTGGGTTATTGCTGCTGAGTACAATAAAGTTTGCATTGGCCAGAAACCATTCCTAATTAGTGCAAAAATACTGCTTGTATTGGCCACGAACCCTTCCAAATGAGCGCAAGCGTGTTATATTCATCCGCTTCTCCACCACCGAGCTCATGAGGCACTAGAGATTGCAGAGAAAAACGCAGCACCTTGTCCCTTGTGCTCTGCATGCTTCACAAATGCTATTTCTGGTAGAAAAATCTATAATAACAGCCCAGGGAGGCCAACAGGGTATTCATTAACCGCCCAGCTGAGCTCTCCGTAGGTGCAGATGAGCGAGCACCGAGCGAGTTCGCGGTGGTCTTGAGCAAAAGCACGGGAGACGAGTGCGTGCTTTACACACGCGGGTTGATGGGCACATAAGGCTGTTGTCATAGGCCGTTTCACAGCAGTTAGCCTCCGTAGCTCCGGGGGCAGGCACGCTGCTGGAGGCCGGCTGCAGAAGGGCAGCACGCACCTAACGCTCGCCAGAGCCCGCCAGACCGCCCGAAATGAAACCGGTAGTCGATGCCCCGAGGCCAACGCTGAAGGCAGTTTTGTTTCTCTGTGCTCCCACATCTCCGGCTACTATTTCTAGAAGGGTACTGCCTCTCGGCAAAACTCTCTGGTAAATGGCCCGTTTTATGCCGGTGTCGCTTGTTAAACAGCTTCCAAGCACGTTACGAGCGGTGGTATTGAGAAAGCAAACGTGATCTGGGGGTTCACCCCACTACCCGTGCAACCGCTCCAGGCAGAGCACCGGGGCTGGGTGGGCCTTGGAGCCGCCCCAACACGGGACAAAGCACAGGGACTACCGCATCCCCCTCCCGCCGCCTCCCACGGCGGCAGGGACACCCACCGAAAGCAAACCTTCCTGCACCGGGGGCTCTGCCTGCAGAACAGCTCGAGGGGCCGCTGCCGGGAACACGAGCAGCCATACTCCACCGTGGACACGAGTTCATCTGTTCCCAGGATCGGTGGCTGCAGGCTTGCCGGGGCAGAACCGCCACGTTACATTTGTAAGGGAAAGCTTTATATGCAGATGGAATAAAACCGCCCTGGCAAATAATCAAACTCCTCCAGTGCACAAAGTCTGAAGTAGAGCAGAGCTGAAGCCGTTTGATCACAGCATCGTCATATCTGGGCTGAAAGGACTGCTAATTAGAGCCCTACCAGGAACGACAGGAACACACCACTTTTATCGTGGCTCCTCGGATGTGTCACTGCTACAAACCCGAGACCTGTTTCCTGGGGCAGATGCGCATTTCAGAAGCCAACACCGAGGTGCAGGTGTTGACGCAGGAGGACCCTGCAAGGAAGGGCTGATGCGGCAGAGCAACCAGGTCCCTGCTCCCGCGGCAGCGATCCCGGTGCCTCTCCCACCTGCCAGGCGAAAAACTCCTCCGGGAAGAACAGTGAGGAAGGGCCGGTGCTCTTGGAGGGACCCCTCGCTGCCCGGCCTCGGCCCTACGCGCACGCCGAGGAGCAGAGAGCCGAGAGCTCGGGTGGGTATTTGAGCATTACTGATAGCCTAGGTTAGCTTTGCTGATTATATAGAGAAGGGGAGATGAGATTTTCCCAATTTTCACACCTTCTATTAGTATTTTTGACCAAGGATGGAAAAAAAACAAGGGGAAAGAAAGCAACCTTGGGTGGAGGAAGAGTAAAGCTGATACGCAAACTCTTCAGGAATGGCATATAAATTAACTGAGTGCTAAATACGACATCAAATCCATGAGGCCGTGGTGATCCGAGCACTGCCCCTCCAGACACGAGCAGCAGGGTGCCCTCTGCCACCCCCCAGCACTCCCCATCTTCACCCCAGCCCGGTCCCCTGGGCCAGCCCAACCCCCAGCTCCCCTCCCCACGTACCGGCAGAGAAGGCTTCACGGGCACAGCGAAAGGTGCCAAGCTGATTTTCCATACCAAATAATTTAAGCTTAGCCTAAAGCGCCCGCGATCACAAGTGCCAGCACTACACAAAGGTAAGCTCATCTGCGACATTCCCCCCGACTTGCCCGGTCCAGAGACCAGGTACACGGGAGGGAGCAACCAGGACTTGCAGGAACGGGACCCGGCTCGGAGGCATCGCGTGGGGCCCCCGCCAGCACTGCCGCTCGCCGAGGAAACAAGCACCGGTCACGCTGGCGGTGGCAGAGGGAAAGCTGAGGCGGACTGGACGGCACGAGGCTGAGCTGCGGCTCTGCGGCACTTCTTCCTTCACGGAAGGCACGCGGCTGTCCGGCTGGCTTGACGTGATAATCACCGCTTCTTGCGCCACAGCACTACTAATTATCTTTCTTCATCTCTCCCTGCTCTTCATCCCAGAATAGAACAAAAGGATCAGGAAGGTCATCTGAGCCATTTAATGCTGGGATGGTTCCATCATAATTACAAAGTTTGATCTTCCCAGTGGCATGGGGGAGAAGAAGAGGGAACCAAACCTCCCCCCCGCCTCCTCCTCGCTTCCCAAGGCCAGCTCCCCTCCGCGCCGCCCGCCAGCAGCCTTCCTCCCGAGCCGCGGCCGGCCACCAGGCTGGGCTCACCCGCTGGGCTCTCACAGGGCTGGAACTGGGGACATCCACTCCGTTGGCAGGAATACAGGGCACGGCGCGCTCGGCCGGGGCCTGCACCAGAGCAGGATCCCGCCTGGAGAGCGATGCACCCAACACTTGCACTGATGGGCTTTAGATTTTCAATATAAAATGCTTGCAAAAAAGGCTTCTATAGAAGTGTACATACACACACGCCATATACATACATACATACATGTAGGTGCATGTAGGTCTGAAAGGGCTGACCCGGCAGCAGGCAGAAAGGCTCCTCAGTGTCCATCTTTCCCCTTTCTTCTCTTTAACTGAGAACGGAGCGTGATCTCAACGCCAAAGACAGGCAGGGCCGTGTCTGGGGGCACGCGCGCCCTGCGAGATAAGCTGGCGCTGGAGGAGGAGAGGCTGCTCCGACGGCAGCCCGGGCGCCGGGTGCTGCAGTGGCGTGTCGCGCCCAGCGTCGGGGTCCGCGTCCCTGAGGAGAGCCCGGGGACCACGCTCGCCTCCCCACCGCTCCCGGGCAGAGGCACGGGGCAGGGCGCAGGGCGCGGGGCGCGCCGGCGGCGTGGGAGGGTGCGGGTGGCCCCGGGGACGGCCGAGGTGCCGGTGGCGCAGGCAGAAAGCTCAGGCAAGGCGCGCTGCTTTTCAGTGTCGCTCCTCTTCTCTAGGAACCCAGAACCAGACAACCAGTTTCTAACGGGCCGAGCAGGTAAATTTTTTACCCAGATGGTGAAAATTACCATTAAAATGTACTAGGACGTTCCCTCCTTGAAGGCGTTTTGCATTAGAAAATAGATCTAATTAAATACCAAATTCAGCTTCCATCTTTTATCAAGCTGTCAGATGGGATGAGTACTCTAGCCTTTAGTTGTTTTGTTGCTTTTTTTCCCCCGACTTTACAGCTTAGAAAATTCTATTTCAAGTAACTAAAATTGATTTACCAAAAAAAAAAAAGCCTTTATAGCACATGTTTATTGTAGCATAACATTAGCAATAAACATCTGCTAAATGTTACTTAATGTTTTTGCAACATATGTTATAAATGATAAATGGATGACTTTAGGTGCCTTATAAAATATTTAGGGTGTATTGTGTTGAGGGCGAGGCCGTGACAGCTAAAAACCCTAAAGTGAACAGAAAGCACCTTCCTAAAGCGAAACAGTTTTAGACAAATTTATTCCTAGAAAAATTGTAAAGCTGGCTATACTAAAACAGTCAATTGATTTCCTCCGTTTACTTTCTCTTTTTTACAGTATGCAGGGAGGTGGGAAAGTCTCTCTTCTTCTGGAATGCTTTAAAAACTGACCTTGGCAGTACTTTTCTGAACAACAAGACCTCCCTTCCATTTTAATTCTAAAAAGTAAAAAGAATAAGTAATTACACAAAATGAAGCGTTTGACCCAAAATGAGGCTGAGGATTTCAGGCAAAATGCCCCAGGCGGCCGCGGCCCCGCTCCCTCCGCTCGTGGCGCAGCTCTGCGCCCCGAGCAGGCGAGGGGGGACCCCAGCCCGGAGCAGCGGCCCCTCCGCGTGCCAGAGCACCCCGGGCCCCCGGGACGCAACCCGTCCCGTCCCAACGCCGCCGCGCTGCCTGGCGCTCTTCCCCAGCGCCCCAGGCTGGAGGACGGCTCCGCCGCGCTCCTCCGCCCCTGCCTACCAGAGGCTTCTTTGGTGCCGGCATTGCTGGGTCTGCCAGCAACGCGAGCCCCGCCAGAGCCCTCACCGCGCTGCGGGGGCCACGCTTTGCTGATCGCTACAGCTCAGAGGCAGCTTTCTGTCGAAACTGGTCTTGATAGAAAACGTTCTCATTAAAAAAAAAAATAAAAAATCTTAAAAAATGTTTCAAAGTTTCTCAAAAACTAGGCTGAAAACAACATTTGGGGCAACGGTGCCATTTCCATTTCAGACTGAAAGCTGGCCATCTATTTTGCTCAGCACGACAGAAAAGTTTGGGTTTTGTCAGCCTCAGTTCACTTCCATCCATGGGAAAAATGTTCATGTTTTATGTAGGTACCATATGTTTTGGCTCTGCAGTGGTAAGGTCTGCTGAGCAACGCCAGTTTAAATACAATTAAGGAATTCTCATAGGAGGATGCAGAAACCTTTAGTAATCAGAAACAAATCCAGCCATTGAAGAAATGCACTGTTTTCAGGAAGAAACTTATTACTACTACAGTAAGCCAGCTCCAATCCTCCAAGTTTTATGAGAAGGCAGCTACTAACTTCAGATGAGCCACAAGTCCCCAGGGGACTCTTGTGATGAAGCAGAAAGCACGAGGAAGAAGAAAAGAAGGAAACGTTTAAAAAGTTTGTAATAAAATTGGGGACGTAGAAATCCAAGAACAATCTCCAAATGAAATGAAAAGATATATGAAAGAGATGGATCTTTTAAAAGTCTAAGAAAGTCATTTAATTAGGAATTCCTTTGATGCAGGATTTTCTTCCCCCTTTAGGGGGTTGTGTGCCTTGCCTCGCGGGACCCCAGTTCATCATTGCATGTCCTTAAACGTAACTCCAGATAACTCCCGCCGGCCGGCCGCGCAGGGGGCTGGGGCTGGCGCCGCGGCCGGGGGGTCCCCGCGGGCGGCCGGGAGCGGGCACGCAGCCGCGGCGAGGGCAGCCCCCAGAGCCCGGCCGCGGCGCCTGCCGGCTTCGCCGAACTCACCCCTCGGGCACAGAGTCCTCGTTGGGATTATGGCAGAGAGGAAAGCAAGAACTGAAAATGCAATAATCCAGGTTGCGTTATGCAGGGACGTCTTTGTATGTTAATATCAGCCAGAACACCGGGAACAGGCAGCGTGGAAAGGAGGGACGCCCACGTCCTCGGCTGTTCAAGGCTCTCGCCCGCGGCCGCAGCGGTGCAGCAGGGCTGGCCACGCTCTGCAGGACCCGTCGCCTGCTGCAGGCGTCGGAACGGCACTGTGGCTTGCCACTTCATTACAGCCTTCCTCATCAGACCCGCCACCTCATAAAAAATGGATATGGCAGCATTCCTCAGCCTCCACACTTGCAAAGAAAACCTGCACTGCAACCTCAAGCTGTGGCTGAACTGTAAAATATTTAAGCCCATCCAGCGATGCTTGATGAATTCTGAAAACATGGGAACGCCAGCAGGGTTTGCAGCTAAGCCTAAGCAAACCTGCACTTGAGTGGAAGGAGGATGTGTTTTAAGACCTGCCGGAGAGCAGGCGCTTGCCGTCAGTTCTGTCCTGAGGATACGGCCGATGCCCTTTCCCTGCCGACACGTGAGAGGACCGAACCCGTGGGTCTCAGGGCAATCTCTGCGACAGAAGTTGTCCCGTCTGTCTTTTCTTGGCTCCAGCACGACCTGGGGTGGATAAGGCTCCAGGAGAGAAGGGGAACGACCAAATCACGCAGCCCACGGGGCATGGGCTAAAATCATCAGAGGGACCTGCAAGCTAGCGTGTTCTGCCTTACTCCTGGGTGTACGCAGCAGGAAGCTTTTATGGGGTTCTCTTATAAAGACAACTAGGAAAATAATTAATGCCAGTTTCTACTGCTCTTTGGGGAGGCAATTCTGTCAGCCAAACTTCATTGCCTTATGTGAAATTTCTAGAAAGCATGGCAATCAAAGAGAGCGACGCAGGCCCTTGGTCTGCACCGAACCGTCAGGCTCAGTGCTGCGTGAGTGCAGTTAAAGCTTTGCTCTGTGCGTGCCGATAAAGTGTACATTAATGGGTTAAGAGCAGGATGAGCTGTGGCTTTCTGGCACAGTTTCTAAAGCATTAACCGTTTTTCAGTCCTTTCTAATGTAAAGAGGATAGAATTTTTCACATTTATGCCACCGTATTTAGTGTCCCGAACCTGAAGTGTAATAAATACATGTTTTATATGAGAAACAGTCTGTTTATTTTCATGAACTTAGCTCACACTGTGGTTCTGACTGTACAAGGGAAACCATGAAAAGAGCAGTTAATTCTTTAAATCTTTTCAATTCGTAATTTGAACAGAAGTTTGAACAGTGACAAAGCCACCTTTGAGGGTCTGACACTACAAACTGCTTCAGATCCTCAGTCTTTAATTCACCTTTGTCCTGAGGATAAGCACAAGCCTAAACCTCGTTATCTTCTTTCAACAGGAACTTTCTTTGAGTGAATTTGCAGAATTTAAAGGACGCAAAGGATTCATGCTGCCCTCCTGCTCCGGAACGTATTTTGCTCCGAAAGCACGCTACCTCTCATGTTATAGCATTTCTCTATGTTAATCACTTTAAAGTTGCTAAATTATTCACTGTTCAGAAAATACATTTCCATTGCCTAGAGTTGGCATCGAAAATGACTTACAGAAATAGGTCATCCTCATCCCGTAGAATTAACATACACTTCATGTGCTTCCCCGCCACAGTTTCCATTTTTAAGCTCTGCTCCATGTGAGGATGGGCCAAATTTAAACCGTCTGCATTTTTCATGCTGCTCCATCACGCTAAACCCACAGTCTCCACAATGTGCCCTGACTTTACATTTTTAATAAACCGCACCCAGCAACAAAATGAATCGGCAGACTTTTGCCTGGTATTCCCACCGACCGTGAGCAAAGCTCGAACGATAACTGCAAAGGACGTGACCTGTGTTTTCCAACGCCGCTACCTCCACTTGAGAAAACTCCCTTCCTCCCGGAGCCCAACCATCCCCTCCTCAGCCACGAGGCTGTTTCATCTGCCTTGGAGGGGGGAGCAGGTTGTGGTTTTCTTTCTTTTCTTTTTCTTTACCTACATACCTCCAAAATAAACAGATTGTAACACGACATTTTAAAAAAAAAATAATTGCTGGCACATTTAATTTGCTGTTTTTACACATTTCCAAATTAAATGCAATTTGCTAAGGACTGTTCCCCAGCAAGCTGTTAGCCATAATATGCCCGGGCTGCTGTCTATTGGGTCCACATCAATTTTTCCTCGCTGGAAACCACAGAACAAGGGCTCCATTCGGGCTTTCTGTTCCTTCTATGCTTTGCACAGGCAGAGGTGGCACTTGCCAGCATTTGATTGCATGGAAATCGTACTGATATCTCCAGCCTCCGGGAAATGGGATTCAACTGAGAGGAAACAAACGGCACATGAAACCAAAGTACAAAGCAAGAAATCTTTAACGTGCCATCACCGGAATTGATGATAAAGAGCAAAATTGAGATCTAAGCCGCAGCATGCAGTCAGAGGAGTCAAGGAAGCCTAGTTTGGCAGGCGCAAAGAAGGATGGAGAGGGACCACAGCACCATGCAGGTGTTACTGAGGACACCGCCAGCCCCGTGCTCTATTCCTGGCTCTGTCTCTGATCCAAAGTGAATTGAACTGACTCTCTCTTTGTGTTCCTTGTTGAAAAGCCTATTTGCAGTGCAAAGCATGCCTTGTGCTGTGTGCCGTACGCACAGGAGCTAGCACAGAGGGCTCTTATTCTCAACAGAAGCTGTGCAAAGATGTCAGAGCAGAATAATATAAGGAAGAAACGTTTTACA
>VZTV01064605.1:0-18176 GCA_013400875.1 Anhinga rufa
TCTTTTTTTTTTTTTGTGCTACTTTCCTACAGCCACTTTGCCTATATCATAACTGTCAGGCCTCCTGAAACAGGCGTTCCTACAGGCAAAAGCATATTGTCAAAACAACCCCATATTTGTATTTTTTCTTGTTTCCTCATCATGACAAAGCTTTCTTTTACAAAGGAGTCCTTTTCTCCTGTTCTCTTCCCCTAGGTGTTCTGTTGAATTGATTTCTCCTCTCATTTTACAGATGAGATATTCTAGGAACAATCGAACTAATATTAGTTCTGTCAAACTTAATCTAGGATACATTAATCTAGGATATAGGGGGGAATCAGACCCAGAAAAGCTTGACATCCTTTTTTATAGGAGAGCTGATAAAGTAGAAGGTTGATAACTGGCTACTGAAATTTAAGCAACCAAGAACAGGAAAGATATTTTATTCAATAGTTGGGATAAAGTTTGATTTTCCAGAGATTTCAAGGAGTACAATCAAACATGGGAGATGAAAGAAGACTAACTGATTTTCTTTTTATTTTTCAGAAGTAAATTAACAGGTTTTGGGTTTTTTTTTTTAGGCAGTCTCTGTACTTACCACAGGCACATATATATTTCCTCGTCTAAAAACAGACATTAAGTCAAGAAAAGTCTGACCTCTCAAAACATCTGAAGTTAAAACCTTTCACCAAGGTCTCTGTAGCAGCCAGGCAGGGCCGGGTATCCCAGGCTCTGCTTATACTCAACTGAGAGAGAGAGACGCTTCCAAAGGGCCCTTCATGGGACGGGTTTTAGATGTCTACCTTAGGATGAGATGAATCACACCTTGCAAGTGCTGATTTCTTTCTCTTATCTCTCAGGGGAGCCTAAGGTGACTAGTTTAGATCCAGACGTTTAGACAGATGAATCACACCCTCAAGGCCATAGAGAAAATAATGAAAATTTGCAAGCCTAGGCCCAAATCTTTCTAGTCATCTTGAATAATTTTACTATTTTACTGAATTGAATGATCAAATGTCTTTAAATAGCTTCATGCTTTACTGGTAGAAAATGAAGATAAATAAATTCTCTCCCAGAACAAAAGCACCTTATTTTTTTTCCCCTGAGACAGCATGGGCAACAGTCCTCCTTTAGTTGGCCTCTTTCTTTTCTAAAGAAGCACATAATTTACCTCTGTGTGCAGCCTCCAGAGCTCCTCATGCCTTCCTCTGAGTAGAAATTTCAAAGAGATTACCAGATCAGATTCACTTTTAAACCATCTGGTTTCTGTACTTCACGTCAAAGTTTCCAAACTGCGCTGATGTTTCCCGAGCCTTCAATGGCTTGTTTCAAGATCTTCTGTCCTTTGAAATGCATGTGTTCAAGTGTGAAGTTCTTACCCAGAAAACTCTTCTGCCTGTATAAGTAGGCAATGTAATGATGGTAGACAGCCTCATTCTTCCAGGAGACCAGCTTAAGTGTGTTGTCCCATGGGAACTAAAATCCACAGTGATAGACTGCCTCCTTCCCCATCCCTGCTTAAAAGTAATTCGTGGTGCTGACAGGCCATTTAAAAACAGGCAAGGAGACTAGAAAATGAGGGTATGGCAAATGACACTTTGTGAACTGGTCAGGGTTGATTCGGTGCTTATCATTTCCTCCTTGTTTATTTCTTTGCTTGATGCCTGTTACCGAATCACCCTGTAACTGCCTTGTGATCTCTCTGAGCAGGGACTATCCATTTTGGTTTAGTGGAGTTTTTTCACAGAAGGTCTAGCCCTCTGACTGAGTGCTGCGATGGCTGCCATAATAAGAAGTTAATATTACTAGAAGCAAGACATATTTTCTTGTACATCCCCTTTGCAGAAAGGTATAAACCAAATATTGACTTCAAAGGATACATCTTTGTTCTAAATGTAATGCTCAAAAATGTTTTACAGTCAATTATTTGCAATTAGAATTAAAAGAGAAACCCCCTTCCCCAAACAACCTATAATTACAACTGATCCTTTCATGAAGTATAAATCCAGTAATTAAGTAGTTTCAAAGTTTTAATTCACCGGGCAATTAAAAAGAAAAATGTTGGGTGTTGGGACAGAGAACAGTGCTGCTGTGTGTTTGGGGTCTTAGGTTATCAATGGAATTTTTAGCAGGAAGATTTTTCTATTGATTCTCATGGTTTTAAGAGGTAATCCTTCAGTGTGCAATCATTACCGGTTTGCAATGACTTCTCTCACAAGCTACCACTGAAACTGCGATCACCAGGAACACACTGACGGTCAGAGTTGTCCCTGCACCGAGCTGAGGACCAGCCCCTGAAACTCTCCCTCCCCCAGCCAGCCTCTGAACTGAGTCCTGGTTATAGCATGGAGGAGTGAAGTCCTTGTCTTCATCAAAGGACTAAGTCTAAGGGGAAGTCATGCCGGAGCTTTCACTGATGGAAAGTGTAATTAACATGGCCTTCTCTTAACTAATTTTGGTCATAGTTACCCATGGTGACGTTTCGGTGCAGCTTATTCGGTAGACAAGACAGCTTTCTGAAACCATGCCCTCATTCTCATCTTCCTGATATTTAAATAGTGTGTGTTCAAAATACAGTTTGGCATGGTTCCTTGTAGTCATGTTGGGCATCATGGTGTTTCCTTCATAAGGTGATCTATAAAATCCCATTTTTTGGTTCATTCAGTCTTGTCTTTGATCTGTTTATCCTTTGCACAACGGTATGGGAAGAAAGTATTGGTACGAGTTCCATAAAAATAAATACTTTCCTTTTTTTTCAGAGAATTTTATGTTTCTCAACTGCTTAATGGCATTTGAAAATATGGTCAGGAAAATACATATTATTTTACAGACTTTTAAAGAAAATATATATCTATTCCTCAAGGTATCTCTTGGCTGTACAACAATTTGGAATTCCAGTAAAATTATTAGCTTGCTGTTTATGCTGAAAAGGCAGAGCTTGTAATAGGATTTATACAACCCGTGTCTGCTTCTCTTTACATCCCACTGGGAAAAAAAGGAGCAGAGATTGTGAAAGCGTCAGGATGAAGTAAGTTTAAATCGTCTGTAGCGACTTTTTGGTTGTGCTGTTACTGTCAGAGAGCAGCAAAGGTGTTTGAAACATTGGAGGAAGCAGCAAAGAAAATGGATTTAAGATCAGTAAAGATAATACCAAATACACAGCTGTAAAATGTCAATAAGATCTTGGACAAGTTTATCTGGCTGTTGATAGCAATAGATGTCAACTTATTTGGCAGTTTAAGTACGTAAAACATTAATTACTAATAATAACTTGCTGAGGAGAGAAGCTAAGGCATGGCGAGAGCTTAGGAATGTCTGTTATGTCTCCAGCTGAGATTGTTTAGCTACTGGAAAAGATGGTTGCTCTACAGGGCTGTTACAAAGTCTAGCATTTTATAGGAAAACAAAAATACAAATAATTCTCTTGATGGTAAATTACTGGATGAATTCTAGGATGAGTAATAAAGAAATGATTTATGGGGATGACCTAATAGAGAATTGATGGACATCAGTGGACAGCCACATAAAATAAATATGTTGAAGCACTAAAACCTCAGACTAGCACAGTCTGATTAAACAGACATTCTATTTTCTGTAAGAATTGAACTAGAATATAACTGAATTAGTCCCTGTGCAGCAGAAAAAGAATTGGAAGTAATTAATTATTATGGAAAAAATAGTGGTTGGGTAATATATTTTCATATTTTCCAATATGGAATTATTACATAGAAATATAATGGAAATAAAAGCAAAATAGGTAATTTGAGTTTGTAAATTATCTTTCTCTGTTGTTATTTAATCCCATGATTTACATTTTCCCTCCAGGATGATTACATGTTAGCTAGGGCTACATACTAAGCTGACTTACTCAAATAGGACATTCCAAGCATAATATCTGCTGTATTTCCATTAGACAATTTCAATCCCTCTCCTCGCCCTTTTCCCTGTGAGTGCATAACGAAATCCAAGAGGTACCTGTAATCCAGACTCCCCTGAAGTGTCATAGTCACGTTTGGACACATAGGATGGAGTCAGAATGGAAACCGTAGGTCTTAATCCTCCCTCCCAGACTGTGAAGTTAGGAGGAGGAACAGAGTTACTGAAACGTTCATATTTTGAAGTTGGGACTTAAATTTATTGACTTCATTGCATAAGGGAGGCCTATTTCTTTCTAGCTATTGGTCTTTGGTAATACCTTATGCGTGAAATCCATTGGCAGCTGCATTAAGAGAAGGAGTGAGGTGAATCCGTAAGGTTCACAGGTTTTTCCCGTCTATGCTATAGGTATTTTTTGTTTGGCTTCATGGTTTGTAATACTACATGATGTATTCTTGACAGTCTGCGCTATAGCCTGCGTACGCTCGCGGTGGTGTGGTGAGTGGAAGCGCCACTCACAGGGAACACAGCGGAGAAGGCTCAGCTGCATTTCAGCGTTGTGGATGTAGAAATGTACCCAGAGAAGTGAAGGTAACACCCAAATCCCATTTAACAGCCAGTAGTGACCTGCTTCCACTGAGAGACGGGACACCGCACCAGCAGTAAAGGAACCCAGCAGCTTCACAGTCCTTTTCAGGGTCCTCATTCATCTGTGCCATTTTCAAAGATGGTGACAGATGCCACACCTGAAAAAGAATGCCTGAGTGAAGAGAGGAGGAAGAGAGCTGTGTGGTGTTTGCGTTTCAGCCACCTGATGGAAACAGTTAACTCTGACTCTTTACTTGGTTCGATCACAGATCAAGTCTGATAAGCCAAATTTAGGGATCCTCAAGTGTGTGGCCATGAAGGAGGAGCTGTAACTTTTATCCTCTGAGATCATGCTCATGAGCTTTTCTGCAGGCACAACAGTAAAAAAACCAGTTTGTTTTTTTTTTTTTTCCTTGCCATTTCAATGTCTTTCAAGGTATTTTTAGATGCCCCTTCAACCAGAAAGAGTCATACAGAGTTACCTCAATGGTAACTACATATTTTTTCCAGAACAGGGAATATTTGTGCGCCTCAAACACGTACAGTGTTTTACCCTTCTCCGAGTGTGAGGACAGCATTAGAATCACTTGGAATCATATTTTCAGGGGTACCGAACAGTCCAAGTTTCCAGCAGCTTCAAATGGAGTTGCACATTCTCAGCACATCTGAAAATTAGGACACTCGCTCTTCTGCCTTGTCTGCACACTACTGTTTAAAGTCAAGATATCTGGTGCTTCCTGACTCTGTTCTTGCTAAAACTTTTCTTAAGGTGCTTGACTCCGATTTGGAGGAGAGTCTTCTGCACCCTGCAGAGCTCTACAGAAGCTTTGTGCTAAAAGCCAGAGAGCTTGTGTAAAATTGTAAAGCCTTTTCCCCTTTTCCCTATTTGGTAACGCAGTTTTCTCATACGCTTTTTGACTTTCCACCCTCCCCCACTGCCTCTCCCCTTCCCTACCGTAGGTAACCACACATTTTGATGGAGGTTTAATCTCCTTTCTTCCTTCCTTTGCAAACCCACCTCCTCCCTTGCCCAAGGCGATCTGTCAACTCAAAAGCATCACAAATCAACTTGACAGTGGAGATCTCCCCTTGAGCAACAGCACTGGGAGTTACGCTCCTGCTGATTCTCAGATAGAGAGGGTGGGGTGCATTTTCCACGTAAAACCCAGTTGCAGCTAAATGGAAGTAAATTTCCATTCCCCATTCCCTTTGTTTTGAACTTCTGCTTTCAACAAAGCGGATCCGCAACCTCAGGAGGATGCGCAGGACAGTACATAAACGCAGCCAGGTTAGGAGAACTGCAGTGGCAGTCCTTGTGCGTGTTGGCTACGCTTGACATCTGCTCATGGCTGTGCCACTGCCTTCTCTAGTGCCGTTGAGCTGAGGAGCTGAGGCTACTTCAAAAAGTTGAACTAAACTGCGCAAAGCAACCGTTACTAGAGCGCTCGTTATGCCGACATGGAAGCCGAAGGTGAAAGAAAGTGAAAAAGATGTTCAAGATGCAGCATAAGGAGTCATGTAATTTTCTTTTTTACTTCTTTCTCAGTGTTAGAAGCACGGAGAAGTCACACGCGCTGGGTCCTGTCAGTAACGCAAACCAGCCAAACTCTCTGGTTGCGGTTGGACTTAAATCAGCAACTGCACTGACCTTAGGCAAACGGCTCATCCTTTGTTCAAGGAAAAAGACCATGTCTTCCTTGTTTTTATATGTGTGATATTATTACTATTGCAAAGGAAAAAAGCTAGAAACTAGCCCTAGCTTGTGTTGCTTTTCCAGGACTTTTTCGGGTTGGTGGGAGAGCCTGCTCATGCATTCTTGTGAGAACAGACTAGATACACCAGGAAAATGTAAGCATCAACTTCCTGTCCTTTAAAGCCTTACTTTTATGTGTAAGTTGATGACAGTCTTTTCAAAACATTTGCTAACCTAGCTAAAGTCAGAAAATCCCTCTTATTTTGTATATGAGAACATACACAGGTTTTGTTTTTCAAAAATGTATCACCATCAATGCTCAGCTTCAGAAGAAGTTGCTCCTGTCTTTATCAACAAAGTAATGCACTCGGAGCAAGACGCGAGAGGGAGTGAGAGAAAGAAAGAAAGGAAAAGAGGCCACTCTTGATCATCTTCTTGTGATAAACTATTTTCTGTGAATCTTTGAACGCCAGTCTTACCAGACATCGCAACATCTACTGCTGATTCAATGATTTTTGAAGGCAGAGTTCTTTCAAGTGCATAACCTTTCTGAGATTAGGGGAAGTGAAGCTGCACCTATTATCTAGATTTAGCCAGAAGATGAGCACTTACTGTGTTTGATTTATTAGTTTTATAAAATGCAAGGTCTTTAATGTTTAGTGCTTGGAGCACATTGTAATTTTAGCTATGTTATTACAGTTGTTGACCAATGCATGAATTATCTTCAAAGGCTTTGAGTTCCTCTTAGCAAGCTTTCCCACTCCAACTACCAAGTCAAAGGAAGCCAGGAAGGTCTGTTCTTTCAAGGAAAGAAGCAAAGTGTCTTAGGTCGAATGTGGATGAATGTTCTGGAAACACAACCAGCAGAAGCCCTGGAGAAAGCACAGGGATTATTTGCTAGCTCAGAAACTATGATCAGTACTACTCACAATACATATTTTTAATGTCTGTTGAATAGCTTCTTGGAAATAAGTGATTAGTCTCAATGCTGGAAAAGAAGTTGCCGTAAAACTATCCGCCAGCTAGCCTCTTGGCTAAATTCATTGGACTGGGTAGGCTGAACCTGCATCCGAATGCAAGTGTCTCCAAGCCACATCTGAAATGGCAGCACAGCAGAAGGGTGTTTGTGCTGCTTGCCCCTGCTTAGCCTCTCCTCTAGAGCACTTTGCCTTCAGGAACTGTCACAATGAAAACTATTCCCACCAGAATTAAATGCATTTAAACTCATTTTTGGGAATTGTCTGGGCACAGCCTACTGTAAAAATGAGATGGCACAGAACTGATTAAATAATGTTTATGCAAATACAAATGTTGTCAGGGCGTTGTTTTCTTATTCTTCAAGATCCAGCTTGTCAAAGACTTTTGGCTGTCGGGTTTATTGAGCTCAGCTGAGCTAGTAGGAGCTTGATTTAGGGTGGGCAATTGCCAGAACCCCACAGAAACTCTCCTCCAGTGCATCATCTTCCCATCTCCAACCTCAGCGAGCTGTGGGGCCTCTGGACTCTCCACCCATGTATCTTGCTGCCGACTTCTCATTAGCCCTCTGCTGACACCCTAGACTTCCACTTTTCACCTCCTCTTGTTCCTTAAAAGTCCCATGTTGTTCTGACATGGCGTCTATTACGTAGTAACAGCTGCCCTGCTTTGATTTTACAACATTTTGGTCCATCTAGTGCTCAAGTAGGTAGTTTACTTGTTAGAGGAGTATTGGCATTGTTAAAGCCGTGATATTAGGAAATTACTGACAGGGGCTAAGAGGATGGATGTTTGCACCAGCCTTGGGATATACAGATTCCTGCAGAGAGGAATTCAGAGGCTTTTAGAGAAATTGGGCAATATGAGGAATATTTTCCAAAGACGTTAAAGTGACTTTCTAACCAGGTGAAAGATGTTGGATTGAATCTTAGTAGAAATACTAATAAATCCTACAAGAACATCTCTCAAACTGCAGTGCTTTTTACTGATCTGTGTTATTTTCCACATGGTACATTCTAGACTCCTAGGCAGATGACTCCCAACTTCACAAATAACATGAAAAGTCATTGGTGTCATTAGTCATCAGAGGAAATATTTGCGTAACTGCTCGGATTTGAGCATGTATTTGCCTGTGTTTTTATGACATTTTGTCTGAATATTCTTTTAAACAGCAGTTCATTTGTGCAAGTACTCCAGGAGAGCGTACAAGAGACGTTATGACTCGTGGGTACTATTGAAACTAATTCCTAGCCTTCATTTGAACAAATGTTTGCAAATTCTTTTCTACAGTATTTACACAGTTCTGACCTAAGCTTCATTAGCTCAGCAGATTCATTTCTCTGCTCCAATACCTAGCTGGCCAGCTGCAACCACGGAATATTTTCATGTGGCATTTTCAAGGGGAACCTTGGGGAAAGTCAGCTACTCGCTGATAAGAAATAGAGAGCGGTAAAGCATGTGCCTTTTGGTGTTGTCTCTGCTGATGAGGCACATCTGAAAGGATGGCTTCTCATGGTACTTCTGCCAAGAGCGGTTTTGCTCCCTTTTAAAATGCAGTTTGAAGCTACAAAACTAAGTCAACTTTTGAAGGTATATATAGATTTTATTGTACATACGGTCTATTACTGGTAGCATAACAGTCTTGGAGTGACAGCAGCGTGATCAGATAGACATTGAAAATGTCAAAATGACGAATGTGTTTTTCTGTGCAACTTGGAAGGATAGAAAGCAGCTCTTGCACGTGAACGGGTCGTTAGTGTGCACCCTCCAGACCCGCAAAGTTTAGGTGAATTAAATAGCGATGAGTTCTTCACCCCGCATTGTGTATGTATCGGATTTAGGTATTTCTGATGCTAGCTGGGAAACACAAATAGGTAATTGTCCATGTAGCTGCTTTTTGCCTTTTTAGAATGGCTTCAGGTGCTTGCCACTTGTAATGCAGAATGGCCTAGGGCTTGAAGCTGATCTCACCACAGCGATAGTTTTGCACTGGCAAAAGTCCATTGTCTCCTGTCGTGTTAATATTGGTTTTGGTTTTACCATGCTGTGAATGAGATCAGAATATACGCCTGATGCTAGACTAGATAATGATATGAGATGGAAACTGGATGTGCTAAGGTTCTGATGGATGGGCTCACCTGCGTGACTCCCAGCGTGCACCTTTGCTAAATTCCAAATTGCCTTTACACAAGTGGATCTTCTGTAAGTCAGCCTAGTAATAGAGTAGTGGGTTGATCTGTTCAGCCTTTATATGTTTTTACTGCTATGAGTAGTACTTCTGAGATGTCAGTAGAATTTTATCACATATTTTTTCTATGAAATGAAAAACATATATTTCAAATGAATATTTGAGTAGGTCTAGAACCAGCTAAATCAGAAAAGTGGAATGTAGTTTGTATAGTAATTTGTATTCGTCTTTCCCCTGAATACTTAAAGCTTTGGCCAATATTGGAAACAGAAATGTATCCCAGAATGTGTTTACTCTGTTATTTTGTCCACTTTAAACTTCTTGGTCAGAGTCAGCCTTCAGAATTTAGCTGGGACAGTACTGAATCCCAGCGGCATGGATCTGAATCTCCTGTCTTCTCTTCCCACTAAATAGTTGGTTCAGTTTTAAGCTTCAGGCTTTGGCCCTTCTCTGCCTTCTAAAAGCTCACTTTAATCTCCTGAAAAATATGAGCCCCGATAGCTCCTGGGTGCTTTAATTAAGTGAAATGAAAGACATTAATTTCCATAAATAGAAGAGCTTCCAAGAACAGCACAGGGCTCCAGCCCAGCCACCCACCCCAAGGCGCGCACCTCAGCCAGATCAGTGCTCCTGGAGGCGGGGAGCAAGGGGGGCTTAAACCTTATCCCCAAAGATGCTGCTGATACGATAATGAGAGACAAAGCAGTCCGGAACTTGAGCACCCTGTCAATGTGATAAAGACCAGGGAAGACCGAAAGCACTTCTTTCATCTACCCAGGGGCTGGGGACCAGAGAGCTTCCCCAGCCCGGCTTCGGTGGCTCCCTTCGGCAGGACGTGATTTTGAGTCAAGACAGACACTTAGTGGCCAGGGAGCTGGAATTTCCCCAAGCTTTGTTCCTTGTGGAGATTCTCTCCTTGCACTTATCTTCCCTTCCTTTTTCTTCATATTTAATTATTTGTTTATTTTAAGGAAGACGAAAGCAAGATCTTAATGGTGATACTTATCTACGTGCTGCATTACCTTTGGTCCTGATTTGCCTCGAGCTGTTCTTGAGCTTTATCATGGGAACACTAAAAAATTCAAGGCTATTTTCATAGGGATGTAGATTCCCTTCTGGAAACTTGACATATCTCAGCATTGCCACTGAAAGAAATTTGTGCAAACCAACAACTTTACCTGTGCTGAGGAAGTAAGGTTAAAAATTGCTTAAAACAAAACTGCTAAAAGAGGGGCACCCGCAAAGAAGAATGGGATGTGTTGTGAGACAACACAAATGATGAGATAATTCTATAGAGAGTGCTCCCAAGAATTGTCCCAATAGCACTAGCAAAAAGCAAGGCAGGAAGCTTCTTGCTCAGTTTGGTTGCATCTGGTTTTGTCCCCTCCAGCACAGCTGCCCCTGCCCCCCAGGAATGGACACCAAGATTTATCTCTTCTCGTAAGTGGAAAAAATAGGATTTTCACATTGATTGCTGTAAGCTCTGAAGTCCCAATGCGATGATGGGATTTTATTTTGGCAGCCGGCATGGCTTCCTTGGCTACATTCGCGCTGCAAATTAAACCATGCCATCTCTGCTACCTATGCAGCCATACTTACTGTCTTTGGCAGCAGCGGAGGACACGCTTGCTCTGCAGAATCCAGAATCCTTTGCTAATGGTGCTGAAGGCAACAACTGAATTTGGCAGAGGGTGCTCCACCATCAAAATGCAGCAGATCAAAATCGCAAATATTTTTTCCCCCCACGCTGTAGAATGTTCTCCTAAGCTGGCATCCAATTTGAATAGTAAAAACTTCCTGATTTGGCCGTATTCACTAAGGTTGTCTCAAGGAAAGGGAAAAATATGTTAATAGGATGAATCGAGCCCAGCGATGTGAAATCAGGGCTACAATTAAAGCATTGGGGCAGCATTAAAATTCTAAACTTAACATAATATCAAACCAGTTGGTAGAACAATTCCAGAAAATTTATTTTGTGGCCAGTAGTTATTTCTTTGTACTAATGAAACGGGCATTTTTCATCAGTGAATTGAATCACAACTAAATGAGTAGAATCAGCACAGGCCCCCCATTCAGGTAAATGTTGCCTTCCTAATGCTTTGTAGAAATGCAGAATCCATTAACTATCTTCAAATAAGATTTTTTTTTTTAATTAGTAGCATCTTAGCAAACCATTATGGACAGCCTTTGTGCTGTCACACAAAACTTTCCTGTTTGCTTAACACTGGGAGGGGAAAATTATTTTCAGTTAATTCAAGTGCTGATAGGGTTTACAGTTTGTTTTTAAACTCCAAAGCTAAATATAATTTTCTGGTAGGTGAGTAGGCCTGTCTTTGTGCAATTCATACTTTCTTGTGTCTTCAGAAGACAAGTTACTCTCCTGATAATCCATCGATTCATCTCAATGAGCTCTAAATGCTCGGAAACTTCCTTATTGCAAATCTGCCTTCGCTTTCGCTTGCTGCCTTTACCTAAAAGCCGGCGTGGAACCATTCAGCAGCACTGAAATTCCTCCTGAAAATACACCCTCTTTCCATAATTTCCATAATTCTTGGTGCTCCTGAGCTTGATGACCCACATTGGCATTTCCTTCAGGTAACAGGGCTCAGACTATCTGCAAGCACAGGGATGGGAGCCCGTGCCCTCCCCATCCGCGCTCGGGCCCTTGCATCCCATCCATACCGCCCCGGGACCGCCGGGAGAGGTGCTTGGGTTTATCTCTGTGGCAACTTAGGAGAGCTCACAAGGTAGCCAAAGAGAAGGGGGGCAGGGAGGGGCAGGATGGGATCGGTGAATGAGAAGTAAACAAAATAATGTGCTGATGCGTTGTAGAAGAATGGATTTATGGGTTATGACATTCCTAAAATATCTTTATTTAATAATGAAAACTTCATTATCCAGCCCTGTGCCGAAGTGTTGCCATGGGCCTGCTGCAACTCCCTGGAAAGATCTTTCATCTTGACAGAAGTTCTAAATTAGAGCATTAGTGCTCTAACGGAGAGGAAGTTATGGCCTATTTTGTCTGTCCAGGGAAATGAGACACACATTACTATGGAGTGGGTTATTGAAATCTAATCACTGAGAATATTAAAAATGGGGTAGCAAAAAAAAATTTTTTCTGTGTGAGCACCGGGGATAAATTAAGTGATAAACCTTGAGTGTTTACCGGAGTTTCATTATTTTATTAAAAAGTAATTCATCTTTATTACAGTTGAGGCTATTATGTTACACATCATTAAGAAAGCCATGCATGGAGACCCTAAAGCTAATTTTCAGTCCAACTATCAGAATACATTATGTTTTTATTTTTATCAGAGGTATTGCAACATCCTCTGTGGCTGCATGTGCTGACCTCCAAAAGTGTTTGATCTGTGATGTTTCGGAGACAATGAGGTAAAACCAGCCTGTGCTCGCCGACTAATCACCCGCACTGCATGCGCTTGGGCTCCTCGTTGGGTTTCAGTCCTGATGTCCAGGTAGAAAGTCTGTTACGTGGATTAGAGCCGTGATCCTGGGCCTAGATGTGCAATCTCAGCTGCGCTCTCCTCTCTAACCACTTTGACCCTGAATGACTGGGTGAAGGATCCTGCCTGTATTCGTAAGCCGGACACCTGCAGCGTGGCTGAGAAAGTCCATTTCTGTTTTAGTTACTGTGGGTTTGTGCGAGTCCTTCTGACACAGACTGGTTTTTGCTTTGCATTTTGGGTTCAGGCAGAGCCAAACCCCTCGGTTCCACACAGGTCCCAGGTGAGCACGTGCTGCTTTGCATCGAGCTGTACGAGAACCTCCCAAGACTTGTATTTTTGGGGCTGCAGAACCACCTGGAACCAGACAAGCTTTGCCTGGCTTCCTCCGGCTAGGAGAGCTTCCCTTGGTCCCTGAAGCTCATGGACAGTGGTACTCACGAAGGTTACTCCTCATTGCAAAGCAGAAGTAATATCATTGCAGAGTTGGATTAATACTTCTGTGAAGGCTCAATGTAACTTTTAAGCGGTTTGGCCGGGTCGGTGTCCCTGTGCCAAGAATATCACAGCGAAGGTGTTTGCTGGCAAAAGCCTTTTTGGGGCAGATTTTACATGGACACTGGCACAGATTCATAGGAAATGAACCCGGAATTTACAATTTTCTCACCAAAATCTCAGCTGAGTGAGGCTTGCTGGCTCTGGATATGCATCACCGAGAAACTCTGATTCAGTATGCTACACCTGCGTGTATGTACAGTGTAAGGGGCTGTGCGTGAATTGGAAACGCTCAAGGCTCGTTGCTCAGCCCAGTAATCCAAACTCATTTTCTGACGCAGGCTGATGGAGAGCATCTTTTTTGTTTTTCACAGCACTTGTTTCTGAAACGCGTTTCCTTGCCTGTGGGGTCACCTCTGCCGCCCAGCAGTTCCCGTGCCCCCCTCAGCCCCCTGCTCTGGGGCCCGCTCCAGGCTCCCCCAGTTTTACTCTGCCATTTCGTGACACAGCTGAGAGCAAGTGTCCTGGTTTTGGCTGGGATAGAGTTAATTTTCCTCCTAGTAGCTGGTACAGGGCCGTGTTTTGGATTTAGTGTGAGAATAATGTTGATAACACAGTGATGGCTTGGCTGTTGCTGAGCAGTGCTTACACTAGTCAGGGACTTTTCAGCTTCTCATGCCGCGCCAGCGAGAAGCTGGGAGGGAGCACAGCTGGGACAGCTGACCCAAACCGGCCAAGGCGATATTCCATGCCATAGGAATCAGTATAGGAACTGGGGGGAGTTGGCCGGGGGGCAGCGACCAGAGAGGTGCAAGCCCGGGTCGCAGGGCTGGGTGGGATGAGAGCACCCTCCCACGCACGGCCTGGCGGGGCAGGGCTGAGGGCTGCCTCGTGGGACAACCCTACCTCCATCGCCCCCCTCTCCCTGCTGCCTCTGCCCACAACATGGATGCAGGAAACACCCTGAATTCGGTCCGTCGGATCAGCCTGCGCTCCTGCTATGACTTTTGTTACCATACAGTAAGTTCTGAGTGCTCACGTAAGTTGTAATTCCAGCAGCTGGTAAAGGTCTTTGGGCTCAGAGAATTTTCTCCTCTGGAGGGTGGCTGCTAGGATGCCGACAGACACGTACCGTTGTCTTTATGAGGAAACAAAAAAATACTGCCGTAATTCAGCAGGCCACGTAGCTATAGCGTGCCAAAATTGAGAGGAAAAAGGCCATGTATCAACCCTCAGCGTCTGAAAGCAAAGCAGACGAAAGTTTTCTTTGATGGATATGCTAATAAAAATAGTAACTTAGAGTTGCACGTATAGGAAGAGAGGACATACGCTGTTCTTACACAGGGTGATAATTTGAAAGTAAACCCGTTGGCTCTAGGGCTTGTGTACACTCACGTAAATGAGTTTCAGCCAATTCAGTTAAAACTTTCCAGGTAAAACTACTCGTGTAAATGGCTTATATTAATTTAATATAAGTTAAACATATTAATAGCAATACTGATGCATTAAATATTATAATATATGAACTTTTATATTATAATATATGAACTTTTATATTATAATATATGAACTTTTAAATACTTCTTAATCCCTTTGAGTATGTCGAGGCTGAGAGCTTAAGCTCTTCTAAACCACAGTAGCAGGACAGAAGCAAATCCCCATATTGACAAAACCACATAATAATTCCACTGACTTTCTTCACTTCTGTTAAGTTATTCCCATTTATGGCAGCCCTGCCTAGGAGAAAATCTAGGCTGGTGTCGTCTGGCCATGCAGAGCGGGCGGCAGCGGTGGCGGTTTGTGAGACCTGTGGGCAGGGAGGAGGCTTGCTGAGGAAAGGCAGCGTTTGGCCCGGGCTGCCCTGCAGCAGCGCCCGGGGACCGGAGCTCTGCCCAAAGCCGACCCCGCGGCCCAGGCCAGGCCTGGCGTGTCGGTTTGCTCGGGGTGCCGTGGGGCGCCTGCCGGGAGCCGGAGGAGCTGTGCCCAGCGCGGGGAGAGATCGCACGGAGGAGCGTCGCCCGCGCTGATTCTTTCCCGGGATTTTAATGGAGCCCCATTCAACCTGTGCAGAAAAGAAAAGTCTGATTTCAAGGTAAACGCAGGAATAAAATGTATCCTGTAATTGTATTTTCTGAAGGAAAGCATACCCGAGTGTGTGTATCACAAAGAACTCTGGGTTTGCTGCCAGGCCAAAGCTGCTCCCTGGCTGTCACTTCGGGAGGCACGTGAGCATGAGGAACATGCCTCTGGGACAGCCGGAGGAGCAAACCCTGTGGCTCCAAAGGCAGGCTCCGAGTCACCCGCCTGAGCGCGAGTGGCCCCAAGAGCCACAGGGGTCCCGTCCTGCCAAATGACTCCGCCTGGGAGCGTGTCAGCCCAACCCCTGGTGCCGGGGCAACTGCGAGGTGTGCCCCGTGGAAGCGGTCTGTGCATAAGATGCGCAACAGAGGCTGTCCTGTAGGTGCTAATGCACGTGTGCGTCGCCCGAGAGCTTTTCCGAGGAGGGGGATCTGCAGTTGGAGGTTGCTGCTGTTACCTTCAGGTAATACAGCGGCGATAGGGGATCAGCCTGACAATTACCTGCTTATTTTATGGAGGCCAAGAGGAAGTAACTGCTAGGAATGCCTCGCTCAGGATTTTGAAACAGATAACTATCACTACAATAAAATACAAATGCAGTAAAGAGAACAGACTGCTCCGGGTGTCTGGTTAATCAATGGACTGTGAAGAGACTGAGGTGATAAACTGACTATGCTCAGGGCTAATTTTATGCAATATAATATGTTCATAGGATTAGTCTATTTAAAAATAATTTTAATCAAACTTTTTAAAATGCAAAGCCGTTCTGCACTACTCATTTTCAATATATGCCTTAAAACAGATGAGAAAGGCGGAAACATATCCTTATTATACATGTATAATTTAAACAATATCATCAACTGAGTATTGATTGCTGACTAATGTGCTTATTAATTAATAGATGTCTTCCTGTTAAATACATTTCTCAGAGCTGTTCTGGGACCATTTAACAAGATAAATGGGGAGTTGTAGTACAGTACTTTGTCATTAAATGTGTGAGTCACATCAGAAAGAACCGTAAAGCCGTGCCTCGCGTAGCTGTTTGGTGCAGCGAGCCACACGACGGCTGCTCACAAAGGCTGCCCGAGCAGGGGGCTGCAGTGGTGGAACCTGCATTTCAGACATCAACTTCTGCCTCTTGGTTCTGCTTAACAAAATAAAGCAAAAAAATCCCTCTCTATTTTCTAAATTAGACCAAGCAAGCCTCTCGGTAACAAGCCAAGCCGGGAAGGGCCTTGCTCTGCTACTCTAATTCATTGGAATACTACACTTAGAGATGCCACTACAAGCCCAGTACAAAGAAAGAGATGGAGTCCTAGAAAAAAATGTTTGCCACGGATCAGTAGTTTATTCCTGCGGTAGCGAGGATGCAAAGGAACCAGCCATAAAATCAGTGATCATGATGAGCCCGTTGCTCTTGACCTACAGCTTTTGTAAGCTCTGTAACGGTCCGTGAATCTCCTCTCCTCTCACTGACGATTCCCTGAGCAGGCCATATGCTCAGCCAGCAATTACCCTTTATTCTATCTGCAGCCAGCCACTGCTTTGTTATTATTGTCTTCTTGGTTTTATTTGCTCCTTAAAGGCAGGTTACAGCCCTTTGGCTGGCACCCAAATATCTTCAGTTCCTTTCTTGTGTAGATTATTTCCTGTCTTCCATTATTCCTACCAAAGTTGTTAAAACTTACTACTGACATTTCCTGTTTCAGGCAGTGAGAGAAACCGCCACATCAGTTTTGAGCCAAGCACCTGCTTGTGCAGTACTTCACCACCCCGCTCACATCACGTTCACCAAATGGCCGTGCTTTACATATGAAGCAGATCGCTGAAGATTATGGATGATAGCTTGCACGTCTCAGATGTACGCCGTATCCAATTTTCTTTACTCCTTCTACTCTCTTGTGTGCTGAGCGGACTTTTTAACTGACTGTTTGATTGATGGATATTCAAGAGGCACCTTTATGAGCCCTATAAATAACCCCTTAAAGGTTTTTCTTTTCTTCTTCCTCCCAAAGGTGCTGCTTAATCAGTTCCCCAAGGGATGGTCCTTGCCACACCTTTCAGCTTGCTTGCTGTTTGAGCAGCCTCTGCTGTGCTCTGAACGTACCTGGCACTCGCCTGTGGCTGCAGGGACTCGTGGCGGACGGCACTTCGGTGTTTGGTGGGAATGGCCTTGCTGGGAATTGCTTCATGCTTTGTTCTCAAAAACCTAACTCGGCTTTTCTTCATCAGTGGTTATTGGCATACAATTTAGGCACTTTGTGCTGGGGGGACGGGGGGAGAATGAAGACAAATTTCCTACTCTGAAGCTTGTTATAAATTACAATTGAAGTGAAAACTGAATTGTGAACAGCAGGTAGGCAGCCTGGTCAATAAGCTTTTTGTGAATGCATAAATACCGAGCCATTTCCAACATCCAAAGCCATCCGTGCCTCTCGATCAAGAAGGTGCCACATTCTGCTAAACTAAAAGTGTTCTTGGGTTGCAGTAAGTGATGCATCACAAGAACCCTCCCCAAACCCAAGGTCTCTCTGGGTTTTAAACAGCAGCAAAGTCAAGGGAAACCTGCCCCAGCTATTGTGCCACCTTGCAGGCAGGATTAAGCCCACCTTTGACGGGCACGTGTACTACGCCCAGGAGCAAATGTCACTGCCGTGCTGAAGGCCACAAGCTGCGAGGAAGGGGCCGGGGATGTGCGAGCACCGGAGCTCTCCCCGCTCCCGCCCTGTGCTGCTCTCTGTGGCTCGGTGCAACCGACTGTTGAAATGACTCCAGTTTCCTTTTCAAACTCCAAGACTGTAATTCTAGATGACACAGTGTGAAGTTTCATTTTTTTTTT
>VZTV01064607.1:0-10827 GCA_013400875.1 Anhinga rufa
CCAGCTGAAACCATAACACAGTCCAAGAGCAAATAACTGAACTAAATTAAAAAAATCTGGACCTGCACATGTCCTAACAAGCAAACGGCAGTCCCGCCCCCCCAGCACCGAACCTGCGATACAGACGGTACACACACCCCTTAGGACCACTGCTGCCCAGCGCGCGGCCACCAGCCGCATCCTTCCCAAAGCCCCAGCTGCTGCGGGGAGACCCGGCAGCGATGTTCACGGCCACCGGCCACGTCCCATCTCATCCCCGCGGGCACCTCTCAGCTGGCGTTTGCACTTGGGCGATGCTGAAGACATTTCCTTCCACCCCCCCAAAAAAATCAGAGGGTGATGATTGCTTTCCCTCGAGGAGCTTCCTACTCACAAATACACTTATTCTTCCTCTTTTAAACGATGTTCAGTCTCTTCCAGCGTTGCCTGCGCAGGAAGGCTGCTGCCCAGGGAAGGACCAAAGTCCCCTACCAACTCTGACCGTAAGTCAAGGCAAGTGCTCAGGGCTAAACCCCAAAACAACAGCTAAAACAACAGCAGCGCTTAGACAAAAAAAAATCCATTAGCCAAGCTAAAAAGGATTCAGTAGCCAATTTAGGAAAATTAATAAAAGTAAAAGCATTACTTTGAACATTTTATAACCTTCTGGTGGGTAATCTGGGAAGCAGAAGTCCCTGGATGTTATTCGGAGTAGAAGGAACAGCAGCAGTAACTACCTCCCATCCAGCTTTGCCCGTTCATGTTCACCCCAACCCTAACGTTTTCACAACACAGGTCTTAATTTCATCCCAGCTGATAGAAAAGAGTCCTCAAATGACAACCGAATCACCTAGAAGGCCGTGCTTCCGGAGCATTTTGGCAATTTTGATATCACGGTGTCATTAGTGCTTATTCTCCCACAGGCTAATTGTTATGGTTTCAGCTGGGACAGAGTTAATTTTCTTCACCGTAGCTGGTGCAGGGCTGTGTTTTGGACTTAGTATGAGAATAATGCTGATAACACACTGATGTTTTGGCTATTGCTGGGCAGTGCTGAACTAGTCAAGGACTTTTCCAGCCTCTCATGCTCTGCCGGGTGCACAAGAAGCCGGGAAGGGAGGGGTCACAGCTAAGAGAGCTGATCCAAACTGGCCAAAGGGATGTTCCATATCATATGCCGTCATGCCCAGTATATTAACTGGGGGGAGTTGGCAGGGACTGGGGGGAGTGTGTGCAAGCGCGGCTCGGGAACTGGCAGCGTCGGTCAGCGGGTGGTGAGCGGTTGTATCACTTGTGGGGGTTTGGGTTTGGTTTTGTTTTCCTTCCTTTCGGGTTTCGTTTCTCTCCCTCATTGTTTTCCTTTTTATTATATTATATTATCTTAATCATTGTTATTATCATTACTATTATTGCCTTTTTTTTTATTCTAATTAGTAAACTGTTCTTATCTCAACCCACGAGTTCTCTTGCTTTTGCTCTCCCGATTCTTTCCCCCATCCCACAGGTGTGGGGGCAGTGAGCGAGCGGCTGCGTGGTTGCCAGTTTAGTGCCGGTGCCGAGTTGCTGGCTGGGGCTAAACCACGACACTAATCGCACGGATTCACCAAAACTTCTAAATGAAGTTTTTTAGTAGTTGATAAAAATGACGTTTGTATAAAAATTAGAGGGAGACTGTGCAGTACAGAACGTAATTTAAAAAATACTCGGTACCCTGTAATTTGACTATGAAAGATGTCGCACTGAGAATTTCCATAACATGGAAGAATACGGACAGCAGCTCATCATCACAACAAAGGTATTGTGCGAAGCTCAGAAATCTTAAGACTCCCACCTTCCAGAAGCAACAGCCTGATTATCTGCAGAAGGCTCCGAGCAACAACTGCATTTTGATTTTGTTGTTCTACTTGCAGCTGCCATTAGCTAATTAAGAATAAGGAAGTGTAACAGCAAGAAGAAACCTGCTATTTATAGGAACACGAACAAAACCAGCAACCGGCAGTACAGCCAGCTGAGCTCCTGTAGACGCTACTCGCAAAGCGCGCCTGCCAAAATGGCCCGTCCTTTCCACGGCTAACACTGGCCACTGTTTCACACGGGCACTGTCGTACGGTCCTTACGCCTTGAAATATTTAAAAGGTGTCTGATTTAAAAGGTGTCTTATCATCATTCAAACACAAGAAGTAGTAAATATATTTTAGAGTTTATACAAAAAACCAGTGCTATCTTACCTCACGTGAGGTAGAGAATACCAGCCCCTTCGATGCTACATTATTATGCAATATCACACAATTAAAAAATAGTTCTATTAAACAGAAGATGTTATTCACTGGGAAGTGATGACATTTCACGGACAGACCAGAAGGCACTGCAAAAAGCAGACTTCAGAGATTGTATTATTGTTTTTTTAAATAATGAGATCTATTTCATTTCAAGTGATCGACTTCTGTTACGAGGTCTTCAGGAACACCGCCAGTAAATGGAGAATGGTAAGGAGAGGCTTTTCTCAGGTCTTGTTTTTATCTGAATACATGAGTACCATAACTACTTTGTAACAATATTTGTTCTTTGTTTAAGAAAAACAAAATATTATCTATAATAACTTTAAGGAATAAAACCATAGCTACCTGACGCACCCTATCAGCGACTGCTTCTATGCCCATGCCTGTTGACACGGACACGTCTAAGCCTCAACCCCACTATTGCTGGCAAAAAGCTAGTTTAAGTGAACAGTGATCTTACTGAAGAGCTTTCTGCCCTTCAGATGCGTTCATACTCAACCCTTTCAGCCAGCAACTGTCGGGAGCCGAACTGCATCGTTTTTATTGCCGTTGACCAAGAATCGGGGAGACGGGAGCCCGCAGCGCCCTGGGTGATGGGGGCAGGGAGGGGACGGGCGCCCTGCGGCACCTGGGCACAGACCTTGTCGGAGCAGCGGGTGGTGGAAGGCCGGCACGGGAAGGCTCGCCGTCCTCGCCGGCTCGCAGAAGTAGGCGTGCAGCCAGGCCGTGCACTGCTTCAGCGGCTCCGTCATCTCCTCCGCGCCTTCGCACACCTCGCAAGCGGCCGAGGACTCTGCCCTGCT
The DNA here is from genome assembly GCA_013400875.1 of Anhinga rufa. Taxonomy (NCBI): domain Eukaryota; kingdom Metazoa; phylum Chordata; class Aves; order Suliformes; family Anhingidae; genus Anhinga; species Anhinga rufa. The sequence goes on from VZTV01064607.1 coordinate 3,062, forward strand.
GCGAGAGACAACTGTAAGCTTATAACGATAAAAATTATCGAAATTAATATTAATACCTCCCACATCAGCAGAAAAGTATGTCATCTCAAAAACATTCCATCTGGAGTCAGACTGCAGCGTTCTTCTCTGATAAAGATGAAAAGATTCGTAACAGCAGTAACAAAACGGCATCCTCGTCACCTCTAGAAATGCAAGGACGACCCAGGGCTGCTTACACCTGTGTCATGGGTTTGGCTGGGATAGAGTTGATTTTCTTCCCTGTAGTTGGTGCAGGGCTGTGTTTTGGGCTTAGTATGAGAATAATACTGATAACACACTGGTGTTTTGGTTGTTGCTGGGCAGTGCTGAACTAGTCATGGACTTTTCCAGCCTCCCATGCTCTGCCGGGTGCACAAGAAGCCGGGAAGGGAGAGGGCACAGCCAAGAGAGCCGATTCAAACTGGCCAAAGGGATGTTCCATATCATATGGCATCATGCCCAGTATATTAACTGGGGGGGTTGGCTGGGGCGGGCAGCAATCGCGGCTCAGGAACCGGCAGCGTCGGTCGGCGGGTGGCGAGCGGTTGCACCGCTTGTGATTTTCTGGGTTTTGCTCCTCTCCCTTGTTCTTCTACTTTTAATTATATTATTATTATCCTAATCATTGTTATTGTCATTACTATTACTGCTATTTTATTCTAATTAGTAAACTGTTCTTATCTCAACCCTCGAGTTTCCTTGCTTTTGCTCTCCCGATTCTCTTCCCCATCCCACCGGGGTGGGGGCAGCGAGCGAGCGGCTGCGTGAGGCTGAGTTGCCGACTGGGGCTGAACCACGACAACCTGTAAAGAAATTCATAAGAGACTGGTGAGAGGAAAATGCCGAGCGTAAGTGGGAAATGCCAGGGAGCAAGAAAACCACCAAGTCCATGGCAGACGACACATCCTTGTGTCTCCAGGGTGGACGGAGGTGAGGCTCCTCCTCCACGTCCCCCAAGGGCGCAGTCCTGTCTCCCCTGGGAAAGAAGGAAAAGAAACAGCTTTCTGCCGAACCTGCGCCTTCCTCTGCCCCGTTTCCTTCCAGCGACAGTGGCAGGTTTCTGCTTTCCTCCACTTATTGAATTGGAAGGAAGCAATTGAGAATTCATTTGATTTTCAATGGCAGCTCGCGCTTGCAGGATACTGAAGAGCAAAGTAAGCAAACAGAAAGCACCTGCAAACAAAAATGTATTTCTTCCCTTGCTACTCTCTTCTTCTTTTCCTGAGAGCAGTGAAAATGTGAACACTGGATTTGCAAACAGCCGGCCATGCTTCCCAACCCGTATGCTTGGGCACGAAGGGGTGGTGGTGCTCTCCTGGTGCTTTGCCGCGGTGTGGCGGGCGGCTCTCAAAACTGTAGAGACCGGTTTCAGGGTACCGATAAACTAACAGAGCCCATTAGCAAAGCGCACGAGAGAAACGACGGGAAGATCGATAAGGAGACATCATCAGGGCTGACTGCCAAAACAGCAAGCCCTGCCGGCAATCTTCTCATACCCAGAATCTTAAGCACCACTGATGAGCCATACAAGGTTTTCTGATTATTGCACCTTTTTTCCCCTAGATGGAAATACAGCCAGACCCCAGAACAAGAAGCTCCTCAATAGCGTGCTGCTAAAACTCAACGGCATAGTCTTCTGGGGCAGGGCTGGATATGTCACAAAGCAGGAGAAAGGAGAGAAAACTGCAGAAATATCAAAATACACGAGAAGACGGAAAAAAAGAGAAAAATCGCAGCAATTCTGCCACCCAGGTATGGGGAAAAAGCGAACCAACCCCCGTTCCCCAGTACGCTCGGGCGTGCTGCAAGCGAGCAGAAATCTTCTGTTAGTCCCCTCCTGGCAGAAAGCCGAAGGAAGTGAAAGGCAGGACGCAGCCGTAACGGCACAAAGGAGACCGGCTCTGCTTTTGCCACAAGGCACCTCTGCGAGAAGGCCGAACGCCTTGACGCGCTTGGCCCACGGCGGGTCGCGGAGGCGAACACGACGGGACGTGGCTCTACCTCCGGACAGGACAAATGACGTGCAGGCGGGAGCTGGCTCAGGGTTACTCTCGGAAGCGAAGCCCTCATCGCCTGGTGCGTGATCAAACGGCCCTGCCATCTCCCCCAGCCCCAGTTCGTTTTCTGATTAACTGTTAACCACTGAAGGCCACATAATTACCGATTAGAAAGTGGCAGAGAAGAAGAGGGACGCAGAGGCGGACAATTAAAATACTCCAGTCACACACGAATACGAGTTGATGGCTTGGAGCAGAGGCAAAACAAAAACGAAGAATCAGCTTTGGATCCTCTACGCTAGAAGTGCAATTTTATTTCTCTCTTTCCATTTATTTACCAAATTAGTGCTTTTGATTTTTTTTTTGTGTGTATGTGTGTGTGAAGTAGTATCGATTTGCTGCATAAAACTGATGCCTACTTTATGTTGTTTTGGTATTTAATAATCTCTTTGCTTAAAAAAGGTAAGAAAATCCGTGCATAAAATTTTTTGCATGAATACCTCCGACGTGGACCTCAAGCCAAGTTCTCGACACCACACATAATCCGTTATTCTGCACATGTACAACACTCGGCAGAATATGGCTCCATTTTACTGTGGATTGTTAGAGCTACGACAATATAATAACTACAGGATATAATGATGCCTTTGAAATCTCAAAGAGAAGTTGGTAGACTTTTCTGCTCCATTTATCCAGAAGAGCATAGAAAGCACTCAAAACTACAGTAACCTTATGTTTTTCACATCATCTTGTTTCACATTCTCGGGAGTCTGGAAATGATTTGGACTGTAATATCATCATAAAAACGAAAGACCTTGTCTCCTCGCTGCTCTGCAAGTGAGCAGCCCCAGCAGCCGGGCTCCCGACCGCCCCGGGCCGACGCACCGTCATTTCCTCCTGCTCCACAAAGGCACCAAACTACCATCGTTCTCCCCCAAACCAGGCGGGAAGCAGCAGGCCAGCGTCGGCGAGGTGCAGCGCTAGCAAGGCTCGTGCACAGGCTGCTCAGGGCTTTGCCTGAAGCCTTCAGGTTAGCTCCTTATTTAATATGAGGAACTTAGAATAAAGGACTTTAATAAAGGTCCATCAATCTCTTCAAGCAGACACGAACTAGAGCAGCTGCTTTGCCTCTCTGTGTCGCTGGGAGGGCTGCAGGAGCCTGCAAGGCTTAGCCATGCCAACGCACGGGTACATTCTCCCTGCCATCGCATACCCACTCCTCACTTCCACCAGGCCTTCCCTGGCAGGACTGTTTGGATATACACCTTAAGTTTTAAACTTTTTTTTTTTTAATTACTGCTTTTAAGAACAGTGCCTTGCCACTGCTGAACATCTCTAGATGTTTTTGGTGAGACCCTTCTCCCGCCACTTCAACACCAGACACTTTCAGGACGCCTGCCACCTCCACGGCCATCTCCACCTTGGGCAAGAAAGCAAAAAGCTTTGCAAGACGAAAATGCCTCGCTTTCTAAGAATGCATTGACTTCCTTTCCTGTAAGACACAGAGTTGATTTGCCAACACGTATGCTGAGAGCTTCAAATTGACAGAAAGTTAAAAAAAATAATCCTCATATTAATTTTGCTTGGCTAGAAATGCTAACAAGTATTCCTGGAAATGTGACAGCATTAATAAAGACAAAGAATGAACATAACTTATGCATGGGTGTCTTCTCCTGGCCGTTCTCCCCTCCCTTCCCTCCTCCCCTTTCTCCTTCCAAGGTTGCATGGCAGCACTCCTTCTACAAACTACCTCGTCATTAAAAATTCAGCTTAAAACACCAGCTGCCTTTTAAAGGATCTTCTCAGGCCTCAAAGCCACGCTTTGGTCCAACTAAACCACACATACATTTTGAAAAGCGAGGCAAAAGCAGCCTCAAAACACTCATGAGAAGAAAAGGAGAGCAGATGAGTTACATCACGGGATCTTCCCCCCCTCATGTGAAATTCCTCGGCTCAGTGTTAGGCTTCGTGGAAGGTTTCTGAGCACCCAGCTCCATGCATTGATCTTTGAGCATCTCCAATGTCTGAAGATGGACAGGAGGAAAGACAGTTGTATACCATTAGAGAAAAAGACCCATCTAAGAGTCATATTAACTACTTGTGCCTAGTCTTTAGCAATGAACAAGAAAAAGGGGACCCGCTTTTGTCTTTATGCCCTGCCCTTGGGGATCCCCAAGGAAGGGACTTGCTCCAGGCTGTAGGGCCAGCCGCGGCGCAGAGCCAGCAGCACACAAGGTGACGGCCAAGCGGCCACTTGTTCTGTGCATTACCTACGGAAAGCTTAGGTCTTAAACTGTGATTCAACGAGATGTAATTTTTACTTTTTACAGGAAAATTAAAATAAGCACATTCATCTAAAAATACAAGACACTAAACAGAAGGTGCAAGAAGTCCAACGGCTTTACTTGTGTCCCGAAGAATTGAATTATCTTTCCTTAAAAAGCACCAAGACTTTTTTTTTTTTTGCAATGTGGCAAGAATAATGAGAAGCATTTATTTAAAATGTAGTAGTCATATCTAAATCCCTGACGCTTTCATCGGAGACTGTCGTTGCACTTGTTTTCATTAATGAATCGTGTTGGGTGCTGCCTGCCATCTCGAAAAATTCAAAGGGGAGGTTTCTGTATTTTCACTTGGTCAACAAGTAATCATCACTGTAGGGGTTGTAGGTGGCTTTTTAAATTTAACTGAAACTTGTTTGTCTGCATTAACGTGCCAGCCTCTAACGTGCGTGCAGTGAGTTAGATGCCTGTCTTAACTTTGCGGTGATGTCAAATGGATATTCAGCGGCAAGTGACTGACTCAGCTGCACGGCTTTGCGGTGTGATGCCTAATTAAAACTACATACTCCTCAAACAGAAAAAAACATGCTTGTTTTAAGCTATAAAAAGCAGACATTTAAAAAAATATATTTATATATATTTATATATTTTTATATATGTATTTTTTTTTTTTGGACGTCTTTCAAAAGGAGACTTTCTTTCAGGCCAGGGAACAACTGCTGCTGCAGATCTCCAGCCCATGCGTTCCGCTCCTGGCGGCGGCGGCGAAGTCCAACAGAGACTTAAGGTCAGACCCAGCACGAGAATCCACCGCAGCCCAGGCGCAGACCTACTGCTCCAGCTTACAACAGCTATTCCACGCCATTCTTAACTGCGCTCCTACATATGTATTTCCATTACAGCTCTTTTCAAAGACTGAACAAACTAAGGAAGCCACCGGGCTCTTGCTTCCATGCAGCTGAGAGGTGTCTTCCTGAGGCTCCATCCCAGCCGTGTCTCTTCTGTGACTTCTTATGTTAGCATGGGATGAAATGAAAAGATGGTTTTAGCAGAGGGGGGAGAAAAGCAGAAACACCACCTGTTTCAGTTTAACAGGCTCCTTCCAAACCACTTGCCAAGAACTGGAAGTTTCTAACGTGCTTCCAAAGTAAACACGCAAGCTGCAGACTGGCCGCGGTATCATCCTAAATAGCTTAACCACTATGAAAACCAGAGAAATGCTGCGAGAGGGCTCAGTGAGTAGCCGTCTTCTAAATTGGCATGATTTTAATTATTTATTTTACTTCTGAGCTACTTTTTGCCTCAGTCAGTCCTTAATAAACCTTACCAGCAATGCTACAAGATGGGCCTTGAGTTGCGTGATTTAAAATAAAGGGAATATACGACAACGGCTCTGCTGGCAGCTTCCTCTGGGTAAAGCTAAGAGCTGGCAGCTTCATTAGGGTTAATATTATGAGAGCGTTATGTCAGCTCCCGCAACATATTTATGTATTTATTTGTATATTTAAAAATATTTGTACATACTAAATTTCATCAGTGGGTTGCACATGACACCAATGCTCGCTTTGACTGCCTGTAGCTACACACACCTCAGCGTTCTGTCCCCTGATAACTACCTCACCCTCCAGCGAGTGCCTCAGAAGAGGTTTATAGACTGCTACAGGTGCTGAGCTAATGAAGAGTCCCCTTTAGTTCAATTTGGTTAAGACACAGAAAAAAATAGCTCCCCAACTGGTGCAAGAAAAAGAAGTTGCAATTCCTCCTGGACGCAGTCAGAGAAGGGCCACTGGTACGGGTGGGTAGACTCACGTAATTCGTTATTACGCTACAACAACAGCTACAACAGTTCTACTCAGATAACAGCAGGGGTAAAGACCGAAAATAAAAACTAAATAGAAAAAGAAAAAAAAAAAAAAAGATAGGGAATGTATGTTTTTACATACCACTTCCCAATCTCTTTTCATGGAAGTTAGAGTCTTTGCCAGGCTCTCACCAACTGAATTGTGTGTTGACACCATGGTACACAGGCACTGAAGGTCACTGGGTCTGCAATATCCTATTATCTTCAGGTATGTAGAAAATGAACATATTTGGACACTCAACCACATCCCATTATATGTTTTTTAAGGTCATCCATAATTTTTTCCACTGTGTTCCCTGAACAAAAACCATAAACACTTTTGTTCATTAACAACCAATTTATATATTAAAATATAAATAAACTGGTCCTAATTAAGAGGCTTTTGGATCCTGTTATGACCAGAATGCTGTAAAAGCAATCATCGGCCGTATTCTTCACGATGCAGATGGTGCAAAATCTCACCAAACCCTTTTCTTAGCCTGCCTTCATCAAAATCAACATCAAAATTCTGTGCCATTGAGTCTAACATGGACAGACAAAGAAAGAGGAGTGCAGAGGAGGAAAGCCAAGCAGGAAACCCAACGCCTGCAGACTGTGTGGTGGGCAGGGATGTGGGCAGGGAAGAAAGAGCAGATGGCAACGACCCATGTCCAAAAGAGCCCCGACCCCACCTTCCCCGCGCTGCTCCTGAGGCTCCCCAGCACCTACGGCCTCACGATTTACAACCAGGAAAAAGAGACAGAACTACCTGGCAGACACGGACACTAAATTTTAATTAAACCTGTAATAGAAGACATTGCAGTTTGTCCCTGGAAATCTGCAAGCGCGTTTATAGGGTAGCACAATGCTCAGTGTCTCCAGTTTGAAGAGCACCTCCAGGCTGCGTCAAGTAGGAAGAATTACTGTCAGCAGGACACATCCGTGCTTTTTCTCCTCTGTATTTTGATGCTTCTTTTTTTTTCTTACAAGCCTGACCCTTGAACAGGTCCAAAAATTATCAAAGTTACCCTGTGTCCAGTAAGGATGAAGGAGGCTCTGATAGGAATGCATTAATGGAGGAAAGGGGGACAGAAATAAAACAGCGAGAAAAAAACCCTGCAAGTATCTTGTATTAAAAGGTCCTTTCCCCCCACCTCAAAATTCCCCGAAGAGAATACAAAACAAATAGAGAAAAAGGGGTTGGCGGGGGGAGATTATAGAAACCTTCCCAAAACAGGGAGCCCATCAGAGGGACCTGGACTCCTCGACCCAAGGCTGCACCACACGAGCGAGACCCAACCTTGGCGGCCAACCCAACGGGTAATTGAAGCCCAACCCAAGCAAGTGTTTGGTGACTGTCCGTAAAGAGTTCCATGTGGCTGTCATGCTAATCCTCTTGTTAAGGGAGAAAGACCAGAGGCCCGTTGCTGCAGCAGACTTCAGCTATAACGAATGGGCTCTGACATGACCCGGCAGCCCTGCTCGGCGGCCGGAGCGCGTGATGCGATCTGACAGCAATTTAGACACGGCTCTCTTGGAGACTGCAGACCTACTTAACGTCAAACAAGAGGGGGAATGGGGGTGGACTTCTCAATGGCTTTTACCCTCATGCCAGGGTTAAAAAAGAAA
>VZTV01064608.1:0-10791 GCA_013400875.1 Anhinga rufa
GAGGTTCAGGTTGGGAGACTGTTTCTCAAGTAGACGAGATCTGTGTGCCTTTGCTGTCCCTCAGCCTGCCTGTGTACCGTCTGCTCTTCCTCTGGACCACATACACAGTGTGAGCCCCGCAAACCTCTGGGGACTCTGTGGGAGATGGGGTGTTTGTACCTCAAACACTGTCACAGATTACATGCCAGCTATGTCTGATCTGTTAGGCTTCAGACTTCCATTAATCCAGGAAGGGTCCTCTTTTGGTCCTCACATCACTTTGCACAGCAGGTTTCAGGGCATCAGAATTGTTACTCAGGTGACTGGACTTGGCATCAAAACACAGGTGAAGCACATAAAATAAGAATACTGGCAGCTAAGGATCAAAACATGAAAGTATGGAGAGGATATTGCAAACATTACTTCAGAATGAGGGTAAAATTGCTTTCCAGACTGAGTGGCCAGCATTAGGTTAAGAAGGAGATTTTAAAAGTTTGACTTGATACACACACAAGAACAGTTCTTAAAAACTTAAAAGAACAAAGTAATTTGTGCCATAGCACGCCTAAAACAGATTGTTTCAGCACACCTAAAACAGGTTGTGTCCTCTTTCATGTTGAGAGTAACAGCATAATACTCAGGAATTTTTTTCTGTTCCTGAGAATCTTAAACATAAAACAGTGTTCTGCACACTTGGATTTTATAATGTCTGGATTTAGAAGGGATGTGGGGCATTGGATGTCCTTTTTTATGTGTTGGTATTGGGGAAGTTGCAGTTCTAGTTTTAGCTTCAGCCCCTTAGAAAAGATACCAGTATAATGTTGTTCAGCCAAAAAGCAGCCATTACATTTGTACTATTTAAGCACATTGGACAAGTGACAGTAAACCAGCCAATAGGAGTTCTCTCTCACACACATTTTTTTAAAAACATATTTGACCGCCTCAATGTTATGGTCAGGAAAGGCAGCCCTCTGGTTCTATCATTTCTATTAAATGCCACTGCTTTAAACTAACTGGTAGTATGCTTTTTTCTACTCACCAAGCAGTTTACTAATTCAGATAACTCCTCAGTCATCAAAGGCTCCTTCTTTGGTCGCACCACAATCATTGTGACAGTTCCAGGTAAGAGTATGTGGCAGGGATAGCTCAAGGGTTCATTCTTTTCAGAATGTTTACTTTACCTGACATATCTTTCCTGGGTGCCACAGTGATTAATCATCTGTATATTATTTAAGGGAAGCTAAGGAATACTATTCTCTCCGTATAAGAAACAGTTAGGGGGTGTATAGTAAAAATAAATAAATAATTAAACCCCCCTCAGCACTGAAGAAGCCATGCTAGGAGAGAATTAAAATAAGTTGCACAGCAAGCAAAACACTGTGTAGAACAATGTGTGCATGTGTATTCCAGATGGGGCAGAAAATATTGACTGCCATCAAGATTGCCTGAAAATTCTCACTTACAAACTACTGTAAACAAGATTTTTTTTTAAATTTATTTTCAATCTTCACAGATTTTCACTGTTTGAATTGATATTTTCCATGTTGAGCTTCCTCCTGGGGCAAAGCATTTGGAATGACCATGATCAAGATGGTTTGGCTGTTTCTGGAAAGGAAATGAATATGTATTGCTCTGAATAAAATTTTGAGCACTTCCCCCCACCCCCCGCCCTGAATTGCAACTTTCTTTTGTTACTTCAAAGTACCATCAAAATCGAATGTCCAGGTGTGATCTTCTGTCCTTGAAGTACCGGTTCCTGTTGCAAAAGATGCTATTGTTGCTTTATTCCATGAGCTGAAATGATAGAGGTCTGTACAGTGACTCTAAATATTGCCAGTGATGCTAATGAGCCATGGGCTTATCAATAGGATTACGTGCTATGGCATTTGTGGAATGTTTAGAAACCTGGTAATTTACAAATGAAAACTGAGATTGCAAGTGGACAGTTTAAAATCAGGGTGAAATCTGCTGGATAAAGCATGGAGCACTCACTTAATGAGCAGTTCACATATTTGTTCAGATATTTCAAATCCAATATTTTATTTTTTCTCTTCTCTTAAGTTTGTGCCTTCGGGCCTTTTTTATTGCATGCTTTTCAAAACTTGCTCCAGAGACAGAATTATTAATTTCCTCCTAGGTTTCTGTATAACACTCAACACTACAGTGCTTCACAAACCATTAATGAAGTTATTTTCACAACACCCCGGTGAAATGAGGAGGAATTATTGTCCTCATTTGACAGATGGAGACTGGGACACAGTAATTCAAGGTTGAAAGCACCTACTAATTTGGGAACCCAGTCTGAGACATCCTGCTCCAGTCTTTTTCAGAATATTTAACATTGGGCAGTAAGCTGCAAGCACAGCTCCCTTTAACTTCAGCTGCATTTGTGAGTGAACAGCACTTTGAGCAAGGTAGATCCCAGGTTTCAAGTCTGGCATGGAGCACACAAGGAACACGCAATTGATAGATGACCTTGTGTGAAAAGCTTGGTTTTAAGAAACTTGCTCTATATCTCATAGACTCTCTTGTGACAAAAGCAGGTGTAGACTCCAAACTCTTCAGGGCAACTTTTAAACTACCTTAAGTAGGAAACTGTTGGGTTTTTTATTTTCTTCCTGCATTCCTTCCTCGCTCATTACACACCTCTGTACATCAGCGATGGCAGTGCATGGGGTGGCCCTTCTCATTGCCAGGCAGCAGCCTCCTGCCCTGCATGGATTCTTCCCACAGACAAGTCCATGCCATGCACTTCATGAAACGGTGACCTTGTGGAAAACTCAGTTTGTGATTACATAACTAAGTTGTATGATGATGTGTCTACTAAACGCCAAACTCTTGTCCTGTCTTTGATCACAAAACAGCTAAAGTCTGAGGTGTATCAATGGAGAGAACTACAGAGGACTAGTGACATGGCAAGATACTGGCATAAAATTGCTCTGTATATGTTTGTGTAGGCAAATGTGGTTTGAACAGTAATGATTACTGCTTAACTGTACTGATTTCCTCCCATTCCCCATCTCTTGTCCCTTGTTTTAAGCCTAGATCCCAGACATTGTAGGGTAGGGACTACTATGTTTTGCTTGTACAGAACTTAGTATAGTGTGGTCTTGATCAAGGGACCTCAGCTGCTCTGGTAGAGTGCCTCTTCCTTCACATTATTCGTCTTATCATCTTAAAAAAAGGAGTCAACTACTTAATTGAAATATTGGCTCTATAGACTGTCCTCTATGAACCTCAGAGGTGGCGATCACTGACAGTTTGCTACGTGTATTGCCCACCTAGAATGCTGTAGGGAGAACTGCAATTTGTTCACTAACTTTTGTTTCTCTTAAGTGAATTTAATATGTTTTATACTTTTCAATTTACTAAAGTGCTAGTAGTTTATTAAAACAGAACATTAAATTGACCTGTATACCTGTATCACAGGACTGTTGTGAAGATTAATAATTAGATAATGTTTGTAAAGCACTTTTTATAAGTGAAAAGTGCTATAAAGTGCTAAGTATTATTATTGCAGCATGATAGAGATCACAAAACACAAGTGAATTAGCTTTAGGTTTAATCCTTATAAGGCAAAGCATACCAGGGGCAAAATAACATTACAGTTATTTTTCTTACATCCAGCACTTCATTAACTACCACATAGGGTTATATAACTCTGTGAGAGTCTAACTTAGTAAAGTTTATAATCATAGCAGGAAAAGTTCTCACGGGTTTTGCAGGCAAGACTTGTATGTACAGCCTTTAAGGTCACCCAGAGTTCCTGCAGCTATGCAGCATTAGTGCCTCCAGTTGCATGCGGGGACATTACTGCCTACTTTGGCTCTCTCCAAGTTAACCCCTGTTGCAGTAATGCATCTGTCTAGGTTAGATAATATTGTCACTAAATACAGGTCTTCACTGCATGTAAGTGGCATAATGCCATTGAGTGAATACAGATATTTCTGTCTTCTCAGGATTTTACTATGCTTTCTCTCACCAGCTCTTTTCCACAGACTCAGTCACTCCTTAACCTCTGCTTTTCCTCTAAATTTTTACTGAAGACATGAGAAAGACACACCCCAGCAAATCCATCGCTTGTTTCTGGCTCCAGTCAAGTCTTTAACGGCTTTGAGAAAGTCAGTCAGCACTTTCTTTCCTCTTTAATTCTCACTTATTGCTTATCTTGCTGCAGGTGGCCTATTGCTACTGCTGCAATCATTGCTTTTCCTGAAGATGCTGTAAACACAGAATATTTTCTCAAGTCCAATTCTGGTGCTGCCTGTTTTCTACCCTATCCTCTGTAGGACGGACTTGAGCCAAAACCTTGAAAGGTAGCATCAGTTACTTGGTATAGCTACCTGCTGTTTTCTGAAAAGAGGAATGTGAAGTAGCTTCCTCAAAGAAGTGGTGTGCCAAAAGATTGGAAGACAGTCCATTAAGAGAAATTATGTGCCTCTTTCATTTAGATTTGATTTCTCCTAGGCTGTTTGATATTTTATTTTTTTGGTGAGGGTGGGGTGTTTCTTGTTTGTTTGTTTTCCCCCTTCCCTTCCTTCCTCACATAATCACAGAACAGCAGGGGTTGGGAGGGACCTCTGGAGATCCTGCGTGGGCAGCACACCCAGAGCAGGGNAACAAGCCCAGGTCTCTCAGCCTTTCCTCACCAGGGAGATGCTCCATCCCCTGAGCATCCTTGTGGCTCTGCGCTGGCCTTGCTCCAGCAGCTCCCTGTCCTTCTGGCACTGGGGGCCCAGCACTGGACACAGCACTCCAGCTGCGGCCTCCCCAGGGCAGAGCAGAGGGGCAGGATGGCCTCCCTCGCCCTGCTGCCCACACTCCTGTTCATGCAGCCCAGGACACCGCTGCCCTTCTTGGCCCCGAGGGCCCAGCGCTGGCTCAGGGGCACTGGCTGCCCACCAGCACTGCCAGGGCCTTCTCAGCAGAGCCGCTTCCCAGCAGGTCAGCCCCAGCCTGTGCTGGTGCCTGGGGCTGTTCCTTCCCAGGGGCAGGACCTTGCACTTGCTTTCGTTGAATTTCATGAAGTTCCCCTTTGCTCAGCTCTCCAGCCTGTCCAGGTCTCCTATAGGAACTATCAGTACACAGCCTCTTAAATCCTGGCTGCTGGTATGTAGACTGACTCTACAATTCCCTCTTAATTTTACACTAGCCACCCTAGTCTGACTGAAGTCAGACTGTCTCATCTTTAAAAACCAAACAAACCAACCCCAAAAAGTGTGTACCAAGGTACCATGTCCCCTACTACAGTTCATATCCAAACGGCTGTGGTGACTCTAGTGCATTTGTTTGCTTCCAAAATGTGCAAAATGTGTGTTAAAATGTTAGGTCTTATATGGTGAGTGCTGAAGAGAAACCAGTTACACTGAGCACCAGGTACGCGAGCTTCAGGGGAACAATTTCTGGACACCTCAGACAGGCGTCTGTCAGGATCTAATTGCAGCTCATAGAGCAAATCTGCAAAGCACCTGTGCTGGGAGAGACCTGCAGTTTACAGAGCTCAGAAGATCATGGCTTCTTATCCACATTGTCTTTAGAACACCTCAGCATACCCAGCCTCAGGAAGGTGCCATCAGTGTCCTCTGTAAGAAGGACTCCATCTGCCTTCGCATCCAGATGCTGACTGTGGCACACAGTTACTGTGTGGGCTAGAACAGATGGAGGCTGGAGAGAACCAGAGCCCTGTGACCTGCCCTGGTCCACAAGCACAGTCATATGTGCAAGGGGGTAGCTGAGGTTGCCCTGTGGGACTTGTCCATGAGGTCGCCATGTTGGCCCTTCTGTGGGAAGCGAGGTAAGCAGAGGTGAACCTGATCGTAAGCACAGCCCCAGTGCCTCTTGGGCGTACTGGTACTGGTAACTTTAGGAAGTAGATGTGAGAAGTACTAGAATTAAAATGTAGATGAACAGGCAAAAGATTTGATTTAGGGACCTACCGACGTATTTCTATTACACTTCTGGGTTTGTGCAGTAGTAGGATTTCTGTGTGGGTAACACAATAAGGAGAGGGAACTGTAACTCTGTAAAGGAAAGGGAAGCTCCACCTTACCCAAATTGGAACCAGCTGACTCCAAAACCCAGCAGGGTGGGGATGGGATTATTTATAGTCAAACCAACAAGGGGAGGATTATTTATAGCCAAACCTGGAAGCAAAGTGACAGGTGGTGAGGAGCACTTGGGTCAGACAAAGACATCTGCTAGGAATGTCAGTAATACAAAGGTAACCCTGTATCCAGTAGTAAATGATAGGACAGAAATTACAGCTGACCTGGAGGAAGAAAGGTTGCAGAGGCATATCTGAGGGAAGTAACAATGTGTCAGACAAAGGAATTAACTAAAAGTAGGCAAGCTGCCAAAAATAAAACCTATATACCAATGAGAGACTTGAAGTCAAAAGTAGGTGAAGTAGGTGCCTGAGAATGGAAGAAGACTGACCTTCACAAAGTAAGGGCAACTTAAACAGTTGATAAAAATGCAGTATCGTAGTACATAATTATTAGCTGGACAGAACAGATCAGATGCTGCAGTATTTCAATGCATGGCTATAAACAATATAGAATAGCCCAGCCATGAGATTGGGGTGTAGCTTTTCTGCAGTCCAACCATCTAATGTTTCTCAATGAAAAGGCATACAATAACTTGACAGGGAACTGCTGTCCTTCTAGTACAGTGTTTTTCAATGCTTTAAGGAGATCCTTTGTATAAGTTCTTTGGTGAGGAGTAATTTTTAAATCAGAAGAAAATACACAAAAAACAATGGTAAGTTTATATTACTTGCTGCCTGCTCAATGAAATGATGTTGAAGACCCAATTCTTGTTCTCGCTAATGTTGCTTGCTGTTCCTCTGGCATTATACAAGGTAGACAGAAATGCATAGAGACCTACTGCTTGAGTGTGAAGAAGGGTTAGTGTAAATGAAAATTGTTCCCTGCCTGTGTAGTTGTGAGGAACATCAGAGAGGTAGCATTTACCCATCTATAAAATGGCTGTATGTGACAACAGGGCAAGGTTCAAAGAACCAGTTTCTTGATAATTCAGATGATTGCGCTGAAGATCAGCTAGTTCTTCAGACAGGTGCAAATGGAGAGTTCTCAGTCATACATGAATTGCCTCAAGGTATCTATCTATACTTAGTAATAGTGGCTGCGATATAATGAGGTTTCATGTCTTTGGGAGAGAGAACAATAACCTCTGTGGTTCAACACTGGGAATCCACTGCTGGACTGTTTAAACCATTCTGAAATGTGCTTTGGGACATTTGCAGTGTCTAAAGCAAATTTGATGGGCTAGAAAAACCTCTCATGCTATCTTGTGTTCTGGTCATTTTCTGTTTTAAAAAGAAATTAATGAAGAAATGTAAAGTTAGAAGAAACCCAGAGATAGTCAAAGACTTTGCTGTAGGAGAGACTTGGGTTTTTAATTCAAAGTGGGGAAGTGTGCAAAATTAGGAACACTAAAAAGGAGAGGAATGTTTGGGAGGGGAAAGGGAATGACTTGATAAGCAAGAAGTACGGAACTGGTCAAATGAAATTTCATGCATCTCATAATTAGCATATAGAATTCATTGCCATAAGATATCACGGGAGCTGAGCACTTAAGAGGATTGAAAAATATCAGACATTCGTATGGGTAATGAGAGGATCCAAATTACATTGACTAAAATAAAAACATTAATAAATTAAGATGTAAAACTTTATGCTTGTGGGCAGGAGCCAAACACATGTAGATGGGGTTCCAAGGAAACTCCATGCTTGAGGTGGCTGTTCCATTATTTTCCCCTTGGAGATTTTTTTGCTTTCCTTTGTAGCAATAGGTACTGATGCAGTTGAGGATCTGCTGAGGAAGTCTGTGTTCCCTTGCAGTTATGCTCGTGTAGGAGGGGAGAAGAGGGTGCCACAAAAATGTGCTCCTATTTGGTGCTTCTCAGGAGGAAACAACTTTTAGACAATTCTAGAGAACACAAGCAAAGTAACCTTGCTCTAACTGGCATCAGGGCCTGGCTCCTCAGTTGTGTGGAAGAAAGACCTGGTCAAGTTATCCTTAGCTCTCAGCCCCCCTCGGCTGAGCCAGGAGCAAATTCTGTGCAACGCAGAGTCCTAGATGACTTTCTGCAAACCTACTGTTTTTTTTTCCCCCATGTTGTCCTCCTTAGAGTAAATCTATCATTCGAAGTACGTGAATACATTATTCATACTCAAAAGAGATGGTTCCTCATATGTAATCTGCCTCGTACTGGTACTCTGCAGGTCACAGGTTGTGAGTGGTCTGTAAGTGGCAGTGCATGTTAGGTCTGTTGCCTGGGGGTCTCAATGCAGCCCCCAGCCTGCCAGGTGAGCCAGCACAGCAGATGTGCTTTCCACCCCTGCCCTCCATCAAATTGGGACTGCACCTAGCCACATGGCAGTCTGCTCCTCTGACCTCTGTTCTGCATGATGAGATAGAAAACTTTGGGAATCACTTTCCCAAACCGAAGTGAGAGAATCTTACCAATTAAAAATGGCAGTAGATTGCTGCTAATGTTTTTGTCATTGCCAAAGGTAGTGCATTTAATTCCGTTTTTCACTGTTGCTTGATCCTGTGGCTGCTGTAGCCACTTGCAGGCACTGAATTAATCTGAATGGAAATATGGGCAAAAAAGCACAGTAGCCCCACTGGTTTTTGTTATGAATTTGAGAAGGAAGAAGAAACTGCTTCAGCACTGCCTCCTTTTCATACTTCATATCTCTAGAAGTAGCCAGTTAATTACATTCCATGGTTACTGCAATTGTAATATGTGCTTATTTGAAGTGCAAAGATAATAATCGATTGTACACTCTTGACTACACTATTAATGGTTTCAATACCCACATGGTGTTTACATTTTGCTTTATAACTAACACTTAGCCATTGTGGTTTTAACATGTAGCAATTCAGTGAATACTGTCTCCATGTAATGCCCTTGCCATTTCATTCTGCAGTATTAAGTGTTGTTTTTCTAGGAAGGTCTTGAAATGTGGGGCATTATGTATGAGTTATGCTAATTTGTTAGGGCAATGAATACATTAATTTCACTAGTAAATGGCCTCAAAGCAATAATTACCAGTGTAGGTGTGTCAGAAATGATCATGTTCAGTTTTGCCAGTTAATTATTAAGATTTTGTTCTAAGGGACCCAGATTTGACATCCAGCTTCAATTTAGCCATAAATAAAAGTCTGAAGTATATCGGGCTGAAGAAATCTAGCCAAGAACTTGTTTTGCTCTTAGAAATTTCTACATTTTTTCTAATTGTGACTGCCAGTAAGATGCCAAAATAATTAGTGTCAGTGATATGAGGTTTATCCTGTACCTCCCAAAAAGGCACATCATAATGAAAATAGCAATCGCGCTTTTTCATTCCTCTCGTCTCGCCTTATGTTACAGAATGCTGAATTATTCAATGGTAGTATTACTTGCTAGCGCAGTATTAAATTTGAAATGGCTGCAGTTTATCGTTAAAGCTGAAGGGTTTTTTTTTTAATGGAGTTTACTTCTAATGGCCTAATTAGGCTTCTGAGTTTATATCCATGCTCTTGAACTTCGTGTGGCTAACACTGTAAAGGAGACAAATGGAGGCACCTGTGCACCTGGATCACTTTCCATAGATGTGACCCTATTTTTAATTACAGTGGACCTGTTGAGAGCACCTAATACACCACTCTTCATTAATAATATTCTTTTAAGCACCTTACAACTGTATTTTTTCCAAAGAAAACTTGGAAAATGGTATACTTGAGAGCTGAGATGCATTCCTCATTTCTCAATTATTAAAATAGTAGCAAATAAGAATTCTCTAACGTTTCATTTCTGTGGTCTTTGTAAAATAGACATAGAAAGAGGGCCAGAGACCCTCTGTTCTCAGCTCTGAAGTTACTTATGTTTCTTTTACAACATATTTTCTATTTTAAAATTACAAGGCAGAACTTTACAGATCACTAAACAATAATGCTGGAAAAAATAGGACTGGTAGCTGTTTACTGTCTCTTTTTAGTTACATCATCAAACATGCTGCGCTACTCAGTTGTATCACAGGAAAATGCACCATATATGGAAGCAAAGGACATATAGGGCTCCCTACATTTCCCATCAGTGGACATGGATAACAGCTGGTCACAGCGGCTATTTCAGCTATGAAATACATTTTATGTTGAGTGCAGGACTCCAGCCAAGCTCTTCAGATTTAGAGTGCAGGCCATCATTAGTCCAGTCCGGTAAATATATACTCTGCAGTTTGCTCCCTGACCTTATTTCATAATCTCAAGCAGAGTCAGTGAATAATGACATTACATCTAGCTTCTTAGATTTACAGATACAAAGAGTAGGTGTCTAATTGTGGCTTTCTTCTTTTGCATGATTGATAACTTTCCATTAGTTATGCTGATCTTCAGTTTGCCCTGGGACAGGTATAAGCAAACGCAACTGATCTCACAATGAGTTTTGACATGTATCTGGGCAGCCTGGTTCCTATTACTTTTTTTCTGGTCAAACTCCCAAGAAACCTAACCACGCAAGGGAAAACAAGTATTGTGCTGTTACTATAGGAATTGCAGGCCAGCATACCCATTTCTCTTGCTGGATGACTTTTATTATGGACTCCTCTTTTGCTGCTCCAGTATTTGTTTAGGGCCTCAGAAGGCAAGAGGATGAGGTCCTTTCTGTCTCAGATCATGCCCTTTTCCCAGATATTGGGAGGAAAATGAGTCTTCCTTGTGTTTATTAGGCAATTGAGTGAAATGTATTGACAGCTAGTATTCAAACAAATCTAGAGTGGTACAAATCTATCAGAGTAATTTAGG
>VZTV01064614.1:0-14668 GCA_013400875.1 Anhinga rufa
AAATCCTGACCCCACTGAAGCCAACAGCAAAAATTCCCGCTGGCTTCAGCGGAGCAGGGATTTCACCCTGTCTGCTCTGCCCTTGCAAAATTTTTCCCTTGTGCAATGAAGAGCCTCACCTGGAAGTTTAAACACCAGTGTTAGAGCATTGCTATCGCAGCCGTTGAGCACAGAGCAGAGGGCAAACTGTGGGAACTTACCATGACGGCTGCGATGGGGACCGCCACTCACCTTTTGTCCCTTCCTCCAGTGCTCGGTGTCCTGCGGCCGGGGCGTCCAGCGGCGTGCTGTGCACTGCCACAGCGGCACCCCGAAGGCAGCCGAGGAGGCAGAGTGTGACCCGGCCGTCCGGCCCCCTCCGCAGCGGGACTGCCACCTCCCCGAGTGCCCCACGCACCGCTGGGCAGCTGGCGAATGGCAAGCGGTAAGCGGGGTCCCCCCCTCCGCCCTTCCCCGGGGTCACATCACTTGTGCTCTCAAGCGTGCAGTGCGGGATGATGCTGGACACGGGGGGCCGCCGATGCCGGAGATCGCTGCCGAAAGGCCGGGGTTTTGGGGTTGCAGCCTGGGCTTGCCAAAAAAAAAGCAGAGGAAAAGCTCGCGCGAAGTGGGAGTTGAGAAATACCTCCACAGGGTTAATTTATTGCTTTGTGCTGCCCTGTGTTTGGCTGGGACCTATGCAAATGTTAAGCAGGTTTTGGGTAGGGCGGATTTGGGTCTGTTCCCAGAGGCTGAGCGAAAACCCAACTCAGACTGAGTCCTGCCTCGCTGCTCTGGTAGTGAGCCCCGTGCGTGAGGGTTTGAAGGAATTGGGGAATATTAGTAATTCCCACTTTTCTGCCCCGTTACCCCAGCTCTTTCTGACAGCTTTCTCCTTTTGCTGTGCTCTGGGTCCGTGCTTTTTGCCAAGCCATGAGCAGCGCTGAGATGAGATCTCCCACGGGAGACAGTGCTTTTCTGAGTGACCAGGATCAGTTCCCAGCAAAACCAACCCCTTAGGCTGGAGCAGGGGATAAAGGTGCTGCTCCGGTGGTTCAGGGAGTGACTCCGACTCACCTGCACCGCAGGCGATGGGTGGGCCCAAGTCTGGTGGGTGGCAGGAGGACAAGGAGACTCTGGGCAGGAGGAGGGAGTCCAGGAGGAGCCCTCCCATCAGCTGCCCACAAGGTACCGTCGCTGGCTTCAAGTGCACAACAGGTTTGGGCAGAGAAAATTCAGACCAGGCACCAAAATTATTATTTCCATCCTGGTTTCATTCTGTTTCAGCCATCCCTGGGTGAAAGAGTCCTGCCCCAGTCCTTCTCCATCCCTGTCCCACTGTCCCAGGCTCTTCCCTGCGTTGCAGGGACTGCCAGCCTTGGAAATGGGAAAGGTGATGGAGCTGCCAGCTCTGGGGAGCTGACTCCTGTGTCGCACAGCCCGCAGAAGAGACCATCGCTCCTATGGAGAGGATGTCCTTGTCACATAGGGAGAAGGGGATTGCCCTTCATGGGCCCTCCATGGGGATGCACGGGATAGAGAGGAGCAGAAGACCCCCCTGACCAGGTGCATCAGTCTCCCTGCAAAACCATCGCTGGCCCCAGCGGCAGGGCAGCAGGAGCTCAATCCTGCACCCTTTGAAGAGCAAAGATCCCACTGACTTTGGAGGTGCATGATCAGAGCCTGATCCTGGTCCCCCAGACGCCCGCAGTGCACAGCTCCAGGGACCAGGAAAAATATGAATCAAACAGGGCCTGGCTTTCATTGGCAGTCAGGCTGCTTTTATATTGCTCCTGCATGGGCCGGGGGGTCTTGAAGGTGGACAAAATTGGTCAAGATCCCTTCCCCTGCTGAGACAGTGTAAAGAGGCCATGGTGTAAATGCAAAACAGGGCCTCCTGCTCTGATAACACAAGATGGGGAGGCACCACCAGCTTCCTGCTCAAAGTCTTGGTGTTTGCAGACACTCCCAGAGCCTGCCTTTATTGTGTCTCTAAAAAAAAAGAAAAAAAGGAAGAAAAAATGGAGGCGAATAAGAAAAACAATTTTACTGATGACGGAAAAAGTGTTTCGCGCATACAGAGGCTGCACAACTTTTCCACTGCAGCAAGAAAACGTTCAAGGTTAAGGCGGCACGTGCTTTCCTCTGATCTTTCTTTCCCCACAAGCTTGTCGTTGGCTCATGCCTGTGCAGAGCACCCCAGACTGCAGGCAGCCGTGTGTGTGACATTACCTAATACCTAATACCTCAGCCTGATGGGAGCAAACAAGTTTAGCTTCACTTCCCCGGTCTTGGCGGTGCTGGGAAGTTGTAATGGGTTTATAATCCTACGTAACGTGGCCACGAGTACAAGAGGCCGGAGGTGACCGTGCCCCATTCCCACCTGCCGGGGAGCCGAGGCGTGATGGGATGCAGCAGGAGGCAAAGCCAAGCTGACTGTGCAGTGGTACCTGACGGAAGCACCCCATCCTGGAAAAGAAATGTAGGAATGGCTGAAGGGGCTCCAGCAAATTCCTCGCAATGAACTTTTGCTTTCACAGAGCCTGTTAAATTTCTTCAGCTAATAATTTTACAGGCAGCAAAGTAGGTAACCAAACAGCATGCAGTTGCAGTCCTCACCCCACAGTGTAATTATCCCTGAAAAGCCACGGCTCCTGCCCTGTCCTTTCACCCTCTTTCCCTTATTTTTGTACCTTTTCAAACCAGCGGTGAGAGGCCCCTGCCTACTCCCAGCCTGCCAAGCCTTTGGTGGGAGGTGGATGCTGGTGTTTTCCTTAGTTTTCCAGGGCTCCCATTGCACTGGCAAAATTTTTAACTTGCTACAGAGACTTTTTTTTTCTCCAGGGGAGCTTTGCTAGGAGGGTGGGCTGGAAGTTTCCTCCCCCATAAATAACCATAAATAAGAACACGCAGGAGATGCCCAATGTGAGCTCACCCCTTTGGCTGACTCCACACAGTTCTTCTGAGCACTTCTTATTTTGTTCTGATGTACCCGGTGAAAAAAGTAGTAACACCTTCTCCCCAGCCATAAGTAGTGGCTGCATGTTATTTATAGTGAGGAGGCACAGATTGCATTAGTATTCTCTGAGCAGGGAACAGCAATGAACCCTAATTGACATGAAAGGCGGGATGTAAAATAACATCCCAGCACTGTCTTGTTCTTGATTTCGTATCTTTAAAGGGAATCTGTCGAGAGGGTGTTTTATATTGTTCCTTTTTGTTGTTGTTGTTTAGAAAAAAGTTGGTCTTGCCAATGAAAAGGAATAGGGAACTTACTGGAAACTGTTTATTGCTCTGTTGGTGTATCACCATGAATTAGCTGTTCTCGGTGCCCACATCAGGGAGAAGAAAGTCAATAGAAAGGGTCTTGCTAATGTCCAAGTAAAACCCAGACCAGGGTCACAAAGGAAAAGGGAAAACTTGGAGAAAGAAGGGGTTTTTTTTAATATGAACCTCTGTGGAAGGACAACGCACAGCTCTGGAAGCTGCAAATGCAATTCTTGAATCTTTGACATTTGCTGTTTGGGGGAATATCGTGCCATCCTTGCCTCATTTGGATTGCAGAGTTACCCAAGGCATATTTGAAGTGTTTGTGGCATGGGGTTTCATTTCATTGCTGTGTCAGATTTTGATTTGAAAAAAAAAAACCAAGAAAAACAATGAATGCTTCCACAAAGCAATGCCTGAGACAAATATTGTCAAATGCCTGACCTGTTTTTGAGCTCTTGCTATCAATAGCTGTTATCCCCTGGCCCTGCTGTTTTATGTGAGATTTAGATCAGTCATGAACATGAGATTTCATACAAAATCTATCACCATATTAAAAGGAAAAATAGCTTTTTCATGCTAGCTGAACAGTCCACTTCCTATGTGGATGTTTTATAACCTTGGGGTGGCTGATTGGAACCTCTGCAGTGTTTCTCTTTGATCTGTTTTTCGATGGTCCCACTGTCTTTCAGCCATATTTTATATCTCAGTGGGATTATTTTAATTGCCGGTTATCCCCAAAATACAAATAATGAAACTTTAATTTACTGATGATGATAAAAAGCACAGAGCTGGCTCAGGTTTATTTGGCCATACAACTGTTATTTGCAGAGAAACCCAAAGCAGGCTGGCATGTGTTTGAGAGCATCAATCTCATCAGCAACTACTCATTTTAAATGAGGGTGGGCTTTTGATATGACAGCTCTTCATGGCCAATGTCAGAAGACCCCTTGATGGTATAGAGGTTATTCACTCTCCTAAAGTTATACATAAGCCAATATACCTTGCAAATTTAGGCTTAACTGTGAGCTGGAACGATTCATTCTGCGCTGGTGACCACATGCTAGGCTGGTGTACACCAAGCCAGAGACAAGGGGAGCTTTGAGCATCCCGTAGCCCTGCTCCCACTGTGCTGGAGACTCCCTCGTTAGCAGGGAGCAGGAAGGTCGGGGTTCATGCTGCCCCTGAAAGGTGCCGCTCAGGGAAGCTACATTACGATGGAGCACTCATGATGCTCTGCAATAACCCCCTTTCAGATTTTACTTATATAATAGGGAGGTATCAGAGAAGGGCAAATATAGCACAGTTTGTTTGTTCTCTGGGGAAATCACACTCCAGCAAATTCCTGCTGTGTTTCGGCACAGACCTAGAAGGAGCTTCCACTCCAAGGACTTAAAGCAAGAGAGTAAATAAGGTTGAAAGCACATGAAGCCCTTGGGGTCTTCTGGCAGACTGCGGATTTTGCAATGTTGACTGTTGCCTAAGAGCTCCTAAGTTATTCCTTCGGAACAAATGCTG
This sequence comes from Anhinga rufa, assembly GCA_013400875.1. Taxonomy (NCBI): domain Eukaryota; kingdom Metazoa; phylum Chordata; class Aves; order Suliformes; family Anhingidae; genus Anhinga; species Anhinga rufa. Next base: position 4,765 of record VZTV01064614.1, read on the forward strand.
CTTTGTGGGGCTGCCTTTCCTTCTCTGTCCCCCTCCACTTTGCACGGTTACTAAATATTTACAACCAACGTGACGTTGCGCTTGCGGCGACTCTCTTGGTTTGCTGCTCCTGCCACGGATTGATCTGATTTTTCAAAGTTCTTACATAATTTGCAATCTCAGTTCTGACAGCTAATTACGGAAATGGGGGCCTGACAGTGCCTGCGTTTTGCAATTAGGTGAACCCACTAAGATCTTGCTAATTGTGGGCCAGCCAGGAGAGCAGGAGCTGCGTCGGGGAGGCTGGAAAAGATGTTCGGACAGTGAAACTTTTAATGAGATTAAACTGGCATGGTCCTCCAAGCCTAGGTGACTTCAAACGGTGTTTCTGTACAGATAGGGATGGTCTGATTGAATGTTTTATCCTTTTCCTTAGGGGAAGACATTTCCTGCACATTATATAAAATGATTATTTTCATGCATTTTTTTTTCTCCTTGTTAATCCAGTTAGTTGAAAGTGTCAGAAGTCCATTACAGGCAATAACTTTAAGAAAACACGCTTTTATGCAGACAGCTGCTCTTATGCTGATTTATTTTGTTTTATGTGCATATTTTGTAAGATGCGTTCCAAGCACAGACTCTCTCCCAGGAGCACAGCCTCACGCCAGGCTGGTTTTTCCAAGATGAGAAAGAACCGAGTCCTTAAAGTCTCCAGAAGCCCCTGGGGAGCAGTTGTGCTTGGCTAGCAGGGGTTGCTCTTAATATCAGGCAGGGCAGCATTTAAAAGAGAATAAATCTGTAGGGCCCCCTCTGCTGCAGCAGTTGCAGAGATGTGCCCCCACGTCGTGCGGGCAGAGCGCTGCTACTCGCCCCCTGGCAGGGACTGGGAAAGGGGCTCCCCCACACCAGCCAAGCGTGCGTCAGCATGTATTTTGGAAGGGGGATGGCAGGGCTGTCGTTCTGCCAGCAGCTATATTTACTAGGGGCTGAAATGATGGGGGTTGGCCCCTTTCTTTCCCCCTTGCCCCATCTCCTGACCTGGCATGCCCAACCCTGTAGCTCTTGGTCCCACCACAGCTGGACCCCACATCCACCCCATCCCAATACCTGCTGCCTCAGTTTCTCCTCTCTCCCTATGGCTGTGCTTTGCCTTGGTACCTCCAGAGGATGGGAGCAGTTTGTCACTGGATGCTCCCACAGCTCCTGGCAGAGTGGGGCCCTGGTCTTAAATTTGCCCCCAGGTGATACCAATGAGAGATGCCAACATGGGGCACAGAGCCATCAGCTTGCTCGGGCTGCTGGGAGGAGGGCTTGCTCACTTGGCAGATGTAGATTAATTTGCTTAAGTCCCTCATGGACTGCATGAGCCGTTGTTTCTTGCGAACAGTGCATGAAGACATGCGGGGAGGCATCCCGGTACCGCAAGGTGGTCTGCGTGGATGAGAATAAGCGAGTGCAGAACAGTGGCTACTGCGACGCCAGCAAACGCCCCCCTGAAATCGAGAGCTGCAGGCTGCCGCCCTGCGAGTACATCTGGATCACCGGGGAGTGGTCGGAGGTGAGTCCCCATCCCCACACAGGGACCTGGCCGCACTGCGCTGCTCGGCACCGGGCCACACTCTCCTCCCCTCGCCGCCGGCCTCGCTGAGATATTGCAACCCAAATCAACAGTGGCAGGGCAGTACTGTGTGGTTTAATTTTTATTTTTTTGTTTCTGTGTTTCTCTGCTGGAGAGACAGGAGCAGGGCTGTGGGAGAAGACCAGGATATTAAAGAGTAAACGCCAGCATGCTCAGAGTCCTAGCTAATATCAGAGGCAATTTTCTTCCAAAGCACATTGTATCCGGCAGACGCCCTCTTTGGTTTTGTGCCATTTTATTACACTTATTTATTTGGTTTTATTGCCACCCGCTCCTGGGGAGCTCCAGGGCCCTGGGTGCTATGCAAGTGTCCGGGTGAGCATCCTGGAGGAAAGCTGAGCCTGGATGTGACTGTGGGGACCCGTCCTTCCTCGGTGCCACCTTTGGCAGGAGGGAGGACCTGGCGTGAGCGAAGGCAGCAGGTTTGCCCTCGTGGCTGGCAGCAGGCGCTGCATGCGGGAGGACCCAGGCTAATCTCAGCCTGTTTCCTTCTTCAGTGAGTGAAGGATTGCTTTCCACTTGGAGGAGCAGCAGAGGGAAATGACAAGGCAGCTGCTGACACAGCACTGATTAAAAAGAAAGAACAAGAAAAGGGAAAGAAGAAAACATGCTGGGACTGAGGGGGAGGAGATACAAGCCACCCAAGATAGCACAGGAGTGAGAAGCAGGGAGAGATGAGAATTTCTGGGAGCAGCCTGGTTTCCTGGGTAGTTTCCAAAGAGAAATAGTAGGGTGCCTGTGAGGCTGGAGCCCTGGCTGCCCCTTGCCCAGACACCCTCTACTGCCTGTGACCCCCTGGGAGCGCTCGGGCCCATGAAAGCAAGGAGGTGGGCGAGGGCTCGTGGAGCTGGAGCTCAGCTGGCCCCAACTCCTGCTCAGCCTTTTGGTGAGGAGGGCAGAAGCACTGTTTGTCCTCTAATTAGAAGGAAAACCTTCCCTTTCTTCCAGTGGCTGCCAAGTACCTGCAATTCAGGGTCAATCCTGACCATTTTCTTTCTCTGTGCCTCCCATGGGGAAAAAAAAAACTAAAACAAAAAACCAAAACAAACCAAACACAAATAACAGAGGCATTTCTGAGTTCCCAAGGATCTTCTGCCCTTTTCTTGAGGAGAGATAACTTGTGCCCAGGAGTCAACATGGAGTAGGGGTTCCTGGAACAACCGTAAGAGCAGCACAGGGAGGAACTGGGTGCTCAAAGGCAGTATTGGGCACCAGCACACTTGTAGCCACTCATAATACTTGTGGCTGGCTTAAAGAGTTACTAATGATCCCTCAAAGCAGCTTGCAGTGTTAAAAGCTGGCAAGCCTGCCTTTCCTCCCCATTTCGGGCAGTCTTCCTGAAGCGTGCGGTGCTATCAGGCGCTTCCTCTGCCCGCAGTGCTCCGTCACGTGTGGGAAGGGATACAGGCAGCGCCTGGTGTCCTGCAGCGAGATTTACACCGGGAAGGACCACTACGAGTACGGGTACCAGAACACGATCAACTGTCCTGGCACGCAGCCGCCCAACATCCAGCCCTGCTACCTCGGGGAGTGTCCTGTCTCGGCGTCCTGGCGCGTCGGCAACTGGGGAAGCGTAAGTTTGGCAAACTTCTTTTTTTTAACAGAAAAAATTGGAACAAACTTATTTCACTTTACACCGGGGACACAGCTTGAAGGTTTGGCGGGGGAATCTTTAAGAGCTGCATAAATTAATGCAATTAATACCCTCGTGCAGTGGCAGCCCTGGTGTGTGTAGGGCTCCATGCTCCAGACTGAACGCCATCATATGGGGGAGTCCCAGCAGCCACAAGTAGAGTCATGATCTCCATGAAAATCTGGATGTAGCCAAAATTTGTGGCAGTGTGGATGGTCATGCTGAATGCTTAGTCAGAAAGTAGGGTCATTGCCAGAAAAGAAGGGTTTGAAAGCCTTGTGTTAGAGGGATCGATGGATAGCTGACAACTGGGGTTGATCTCACTTGGCCATGTGTATGAGCAAGACTTGGGAATCACCAATAAGCCAAAACACTGGTAGTTTGAGCCTTAAAAGGATTTTTCTTTCTTCCCCCCCTGACCTTTCTTACAAATGCTGGGACAGGGCAGGGGAAAGAAGTTAGCCTTTCTGCTGAAGTTATTTATGTTGAGCCTCTTCTGGGGCCTGAACTACAAGATCAAATTTTAGTTAGGGTGATAACATTTCACTTCCTTGGGCTTCTGACATTCTTTGAAATGTGGTGTTTCTCCCATAAATTTGATTTATTAACCCAGCTCAGGCATTTGTAGGAATTTGTCAAACCTTTACAAGGCAACGAGGGTCAAGTCAAGCAAAATGTAGTGGAAGTTGTCACGGTAAATGGCAGAGCCATTTGAAACCTAAGTTCTTCCTGCCCCATAGGAAGCTTCAGATCCGCCCTGTAAGTCAAGGCAGAGGAGTTACAGCAAAGAGCTCAGCCTCAATTAGCTAGTATTTTTCCCCAGAATTTCAGTGCAAAATGTCCAACTCATTAATACAACTTTGTTGCAAAGAGTATTCGTTTCAGAGAGCAAGACCTTTCTCCTCGCTTTGGGGTGCTAAACATCCCAATGACTACCAAGTGCCACGACCCTTCTCTTCTCTCATAGTCGAAAGGATTTAATGTAAAATACCATCACCCTTGACGGACAAAGAGAGTCCTGCTCAGCTTCTTAGTTAAGTTTTATGCATTTGGACCTGATAAAGGATAAATGCCAAGTTACGAATACCATGAGCCTTTGAAGACCGTCTCCTTCATGGTGTGCTCCTTTAGACTAATAATTTCCAAATAGATGAGCAGCATCATTTTCTTGGCAGCCTAACCTGGTGCCTGTAGAAAGGGCGATTTTCAGTTCTCAAGTACTGAACGAACAAGTTGCGGAGGGGGAGCAAGATTCTCCCACCTCCCATCGCCTGGGCTCTGTGGCAGCCAGTGCGGACAAGCTGCTGCTCGGTAGCTCCAGTAATGTGTGTAATTTCAGCCTTAAGATTGCCCTTGGTTTGGACTGTTTGAGCATGACCCAGTGTTTGCGCACATTTAGCCATTTTCCAGAGGGTGAGGGGAGAGAGGGTTTGGAGGGTGTGGGTTTTTTGATGCAATTTGGATAGAAAACAACAAACCATGTCATGTTTGTTCAGGGGCCCCTATCAGTCCCAAGCAACGTCTCTCAGCCACCAGGAGAGGATTTCTACCATTCAGGCCTTCTGGTGAACGTTTCTCTCTCATACAACCTTCCTAGTGTGAAAAATAAACGATTTCACATGAGCACATGGTTCACCTTAACCAATACTGCCTCATCCTGTAAAGTGTTTAAGTGCTAAGCGAAGTTTAGTAGTCGTCTTGAAATAATTAGTGATTATGATAATAATGAAGGGATTAATAATAAAAGGGATTACTTGTCTGATTAAAATTAAGCCTGTGTTTGAACACTTTGCAGGATTGGGGCCTTTCCTGCTGTCTCTTGATACAACAGAAACGGGCTGTCTCTGTTCTTCTGGAGCCCAGAAACCCTTGAGATAAGTACGAATCTCTGTCTTCTGTCTTGCAGTGCTCCATCACCTGTGGAGTTGGAGTCATGCACCGGTCGGTGCAATGTTTGACGAACGATGACCAGGTCAGCAGCTTGTGCCGTGCAGATCTGAAACCTGAAGAGAGGAGGACATGCCACAGTGCCCATGACTGTAAGTCTGCACCTTCCTTTGCCTTTCTCGTGGCTTGAGCATCTCTTCCCATCAAACTCCTAGATGCACAGGAGTTGGGAGGCATCCAGCTAAGCACTAAGGCACTTCAGGGAGACTTCTTAAAAATAAACAAGGCGTTTTGATGCTTTGGATGCCTTACAGTGTTACAAAAGGAATTTTGATGTACAGTTGCTCAGTGACTACAAGTACTTCTGGTTTGTTTCAGGTGAATTACCCAGGAGCTGCAAAGACGTTAAAAATCTCAATGGTGTCACTGAAGATGGCGAATATTTCCTTCAAGTCAAAGGAAAGATGTTAAAGGTGCATTTCAGCAACAGATTGATAGTTAATGCATTTCCCAAAGGGGAAGAGGACCCTGCGTGTGCTCTTCACTTCCACTCCTGGATTTTCTACCTTCGGTTTTCTTGGCCATCCCCTTGCACATGATACCTGACAAAATTCTGGCTTCTCTCTTTCAGGTGTTTTGCTCTGGGATGCAGACTGACAGCCCAAAGGAGTACGTGACCCTTGTAAATGGGGATGCAGAGAATTTTTCAGAAGTGTATGGATACAGGTAAGAAATCCCTTAATCCTGAACTTAAAAATATTTTTGTTTTCCATGGCAATATTTTCCAGTCATGAGTAGAAAGGGTTTTCTTTTGATTTAGATTGCATAACCCGACTGAATGTCCGTATAACGGGAGCAGACGAGAAGACTGCCAGTGTAGGAAAGATTACACAGCAGCTGGGTTTTCCACCTTCAGCAAAGTAAGGCTGGACCTGAACACTATGCAAATAATAAGTGAGTAAAAACAGGGCCTTGCCATTAAAAAAAATGTTTATTTTACACAAATATAGCTGTCACTACAAACAAGCAGTAGTACTCTAGTGGGCAATATTCCTGAGCGCTCCTGTTAAAAGCTGCTTTTAAACTTGGTTACCTATTTGCTGCTTTACACTTAGAGACTGCAACTCGAGTATATCAGAGATGCTCATACTATTTATCTGTAATACCGGAAAATATTAAGAGAGTCGCTGGTGCATCTGCTATACAGAATGAATATTTGCATGCTCCTGGCAGGCCAGTGTATTTTTTGAAGGATATTATTTCATTTGGTCTCCTATTTTCAGACTGGACTCAGGCAGAAAGCTTAACCAGGGAGGAGCTGGCCCCCCATTTTACACACAGACTTGTAGGGAGATCCCAGTGCAGGGGACTCCACTGGGGCCGGGATGCTGCTCCCTCCCGGCCAGGGTGGAGGAGGCTCTTGGCAGAGCCAGACCATGGGGAAATAACTTGTGCTGAGAGTGATGGAGCTGGGGTCATGGATTTGCAGGGGAGGAGGGGACTGTAGCTGTGCAATGTAAGCTGTGCAGTGTAAGTGATACCCTGTCTCTCTTGTCATTCCTGGGAGCTGGGAGCCGTCCCGCCGCCGGAGGGTCCGCAGCATCCCATAGGGTTCAGTCCTCTGACTCCAGGGATGCTATCAGTTTCCAGCAAATGTTTTAGAAATACAGCATGTTGTTGGGGGTTCATTCAGTAAATAGCAGAGGTTTTTTAGCAAATCAAAATCCTTCCCTGTAAAATGACTCTTTATCTGATAAGGTTTTTTTATCACTTAATTTCCAAGCCATGAGACCTCCCAGTCTATCAATCTGTAAAAAGCTACTAATAGTCTGTAAAAGCTCCTAGGTAAAGATCTGAAAGGGACCACCCTCAGGGAATTTGATACCAGCTTCCTTTGAATTTCAAAAGGAGCTGGGCACCTACCTCTGTCAGGCAGGAGCTATCTCACATCCCCATCTAAATGAGTCTGGGTTACTTCAGATCCCTCTAGAGCAAAATACCCCAATTTCCTTTGAAACCCCGACCCTTGGGCTGGGGCAGCCAGGAGAGCACAGAGGTGGTTGTTTGCCTTTGCTTAAAAGGGAGATTTAGGAGGTTCCATGGCCTCCTTGAAAGTGGGGGATTTTCTGATAGAGAAATAAAACCCAAGTCATGGGTTCAAGTTTTGTTGTTATTTATACCTAGGCCCTAAATCACCGATGTACTTAAACTGAGCTGTAAACGTGGAGCATGTAAGTGTCCTGTTAAATTCAGTGCTCACATGCTGGGAGTCACATGTGGGATGAATTGGGGGATTTAACATTAAAAATCCAGCAGCCTTGACTCTCAAGATTAATGTATGAAACCAGCTTTAGTGAATTTAAACCTTAGCAAAGAGCATGTTTACGTTTATTTGGTCTCTCTCCCTGCATCTTTCTTTCCATGTTATTCACCAACTATTCTCCACAGCGACTGATTTACAGTTTGCACGGACACATGATGGACGACCCGTTCCTTATGCCACTGCTGGGGACTGCTACAGTGCAGCCAAATGCCCACAGGTATTTGACAATAGCATTTCATAAGAATTGCTGCCATTTGTTTTGTTCAGGCCCTCTATTAATTACTGCTGATCGCATCAGCCCAACACCAGTGTCACATTCTCATCTCAGTGGTTGGAAACTTCTCCCTTTGTCCGTGCAGAAAGCACTCTCCATTTTCCATATGGGAAAATATCAGGTTATTATCAGAGCAGCATTGGGACTGGCTAAGGGACATTCCCCGGGGCTCCCGCAGGGTGCTCAAACAGTTGACAGTAAAGGAGAAAAGGACGAAAAAATAAGCTGTGGGAGAAGGGCTGGGCTTTGCATGTGTAGTTAGAGGTAGGGGGTCAGTCCGTGGTAGGGCGTGGTGGAAATGCTGGGCAGAGAGAGCAGTAGTGAATCAGGCCACCGGGATGCCCTGGGATGCTGTCTCTGCATTCCGCAGTCTCATATCTGCTGAAACTGCTGCTTGCAGGGGAGCAGGAAGATGGGTGAGATAACCCCTCTGGATGGAAGAGGCAGCAGACAGGCAGCAGGGCTCCGGCCAAGCCAGCTCAGGGCCGAGATGCCCGAGAAGGAGAGGGCATTTGCAGGGGAGGAAAAGGTTGGGTTTCTGCTGCTGGACCGACGGACTCCATCAGTCAGAGACTGCAATGGTACCTGCCAGCCGCTCTCCCACCATCCCCACGCCCTGCTGCTTATTTTCACAGGAGCCCAGTGGGACCATCACTCACTCCATTTTGGGGCTGGGAAAACACTGACAAAATGAAGGCAGTGCCTGTGCATCTGGGCAAATCCAGCCTGTCCCAGCACCACGAGGTGCTCAGCCACAGAAGCACAGACCTGGGCACAGGCTGAGTCACATCCTCAGTAGCTTCAGAAGGCAATGTAGGACATCTAGCCCAGTTGCTTTGAAGAAATATGCTTTCCTGAAAGTCTTTAGAAGACTAATTAACACTGTGCTACAGGTGGCTTGCTCCGTGTCCCCAGCACACCTAGTTTCTGTGGAGGTGGGGGATGGATGATAAGTTTGGATACTCCAAGGTACTGGGTAGACCATATTTGCAAAGGGCATTAAGTAGGGAGCTGCAGCAACAGATGGCAGAGGGCAAACCTCTCCATCTCCTTCCCTCCCTACTTTCAGAGCTGACACTTTTCTGCACAGCTCAGCAGCATAGGGATTGACTTCTTACCTCATGAATGTTAATATCCATCCACCTGACACAGACAGTTTGCTCCTTGCAGAAAACCAACATTCCCAAGGCAGCAAGTGCAGGGAGCAAAGCTAAACAGCCATCTGGTACCACACGGCCATGCGGGGCTGCGGGTCAGCCTGGGGATGGGGCCACAGGATCCCTCCTTGGGTCCAGAAACAGGCAGGGCTGGGGTCTGCCGTGGGGGTAAGGTAAGGGGAAGGCTGGGGGGATCTGTGTTGGATGCGGACATAGCCATAATTTTCCACCCGTTTTGTGCATTTTGAGACAGGGTGGAATGAAGTGAAGGACATTTTTTAAGAAATAAACGAATGAAAGAGTTTTGATTTTACTGAAGTCAGGGAGCGGGGAAAAAAGCCCAGTGGAAAATAAGGAAAATAAGGACAAGTGTGCCCTCTCCAGTTGAGGAGGGAGCAGCGAGAGTGGCTGCAGCGCATCGCTGGGATACCTTTCCAATCAGCTGCTGGAGCACGTCAGGCTCCACAGTTTGCCATGGAAAAGCCAAGAATGCCCTCAGCCGGCAAACCGTGAAAAAGCAGTGCAAAACCGAGAAAAAGCAGAGAAAAATCAAGACCTCATTCCCTGCAGCCACCAACGAGAAGAACATTCCTAACCCAAGACATGCTGTGATTTGTACAATATGTGCTAATCACTGTCAGAGCGATGGAAAAAAATTGAAAACATTACCAGCAAGATCCTGGTAGAAAAGTGACACCGTGGCAAAAGCACAGCATTTCGGGATAACAAGGCTCGTCTGCTTGTTTTTTAGGGTCGCTTCAGCATAGACCTGTATGGGACAGGCCTGTCCTTAATGGGAACGGCAAAGTGGCTCTCACAAGGGAATTATGCAGTGTCGGAAATTCAAAAATCCCCAGTAAGTTGTAATTTTAATTATGGTTACACCGCTCGTGAGAAGTTTCTAATTTTTGTCTTTCATGGCAGCATCTTCCATGTAGAGACTAATGAAAATCTAACATATGACATGAGAAATGAAGTATTGCCCGTAATTGTGTGTAAGGTGGGGGGGGGG